>JAMXBD010003321.1:0-126924 GCA_024138025.1 Combretum micranthum
GGGTACCACTTGTACCTTACTTGATGGGTAGGGTATTTAGTGGATATTTGTCATATGTAGGATGCCATGTACAAATTTCGGAATATGCTTTCATATGATAGGGTATAATATCTACCTAAACTTATATTCTAATATAGAGGGTGTTGTAACGCCTTGAAACTTTACCCACTGAGGTATTGTCTGTTTTGACCATAGGCTGCACAATTTTGTCCTTTAGTGCCAATTCTTCATAGGAGGTTAACTTTAAAGTCTTGACAAACTTCAAGCCATTACACCAAAAGAAAGCATGCTTAACTTTAGAGTTCCGACAAACTTCAAGAGATTACACCGAGACGTCTCGATGATTAGAGTTCCATTATCTATATTTGAAATGAATCACAAAGGATACAAGCTTTATGGTATCCTGTATCTACCTTATTAAATATTATAAAATAATGTCAATATATAAGTAATAAATAATAGTAACTCTTTTTTTTTTAATTTTTTGGCCACTTATATTCAAGATTATTATTTATGGACTACCTGTTATAACCTATCAAGATACAGAACATAAGGAGTATAGAAAAATAAAACTACTTAAAGATTGTTACTGATGTGTAACTGGAAATTAGTTTTGTAATAGAATAGGGTTCAAACAGTTAGTAGGAATACATATATAGATATAAAATGAGAAAGAAAGATAAAGAAGAGGGCAATCAAATATCACCGGCATTAGCATATTCATATCACCTATGTAAACA
Source organism: Combretum micranthum (assembly GCA_024138025.1). Taxonomy (NCBI): domain Eukaryota; kingdom Viridiplantae; phylum Streptophyta; class Magnoliopsida; order Myrtales; family Combretaceae; genus Combretum; species Combretum micranthum. The sequence continues at coordinate 741 of JAMXBD010003321.1, forward strand.
AACTACACATTAGTATAGTGATACAATAAACATAAATACACGATAGAGTGAGAAACTGAGTTAAGGATTACGTAACTATTGCGAGTAGCGAAGATGTGAGAGGTTTTGATAGTAAAGCTAGGGTTAATTGGAAGGAAGTGGGCATAAGCAGTGGGCCGTTAGTATCATTTTAATGTTCTCGTCTGTTTTCATGGCTTCGGAATTAAGAAATGCTACTTTAACTTAGACGAATGATATAGAGTTCTTGAAGGATACTCTATTGGTGATGCAATAGAGCTTTGAGCAAATAAGTACCAAGCTTAGCAAATTAAAAGAGAGCCAAAATCAAGTATCTAATCATGATAAAGATCAACATTTGGTTAATTCATCATCGTCTTGAAATTTGGGGGCTCCTAAGAATCTTTTGAAAGGTTTCAAATTGGAGATACCTAAATTCATTGGCGAAGATGTGTTAGGATGGATTTTAAAGGTCGAACAACTTTTTGAATTCCATCAAATTGATGGTGATAAAAGAAAGTAAAGACTGTCATACCTCAAATCTAAAGTCAGACATAATCTGTCCCTAGCCATATGTAATCTTGAAGTATTGCATTTAAAATTTCTTTAAGAATGAGTTTGTATTGATTGTTTGTCTAAATATGCCATATAAAAATTACAAAAACTTCTTATTAGGAGAAGCATATACATATCATTACAAAGCTTTGTTATCCTTTCAAAACATACATAAGAACATTTACAAAAACTTCTCATTTGAAGAAGTATCATACATAGTATTACAAAGCTTTGTTATCCTTTCAAAACATAGTAAATGACTTAATACATACATACATACATATATATATATTGCAACCTATAGCTTAAGATTAAGCCTTATATATATATATATATATTTACAAGTTTGAAAAGTCTTTGATAATTATATATGAACCATAAAAACATTCTTCACTAATCTATTAGAAAAACATAGGTCATCAAGATCGAGATTCCTAGTCATCCCATTCATCCATAAAATCCTCAAAATCTGCTCCATAACCTAACTGATCATAGAACTCGTTCTCATCAATACCTGTAATAAGAAAACATGAGCCGAATGCCCAGTGCATAAGTAACACAAATAAATACATTATGGCATATAATCCTAATCTAATGCAAATGCAACAAATATTGAATTATTAATCCTTAATTGAGTTCGTCAAATCAACATAGGAGTGTTCAAATTTCGAAGACAAGCAATTGGGAGTCCTGAGTAACAATAGCTGTTCAGCGGATTGATATAGGCAGCTTGAATACCTATATATCTTATATCTAACTGAAAAAGAGTAGTAGCATCCTCTAGAGTTCACAGTCTTTTCTCATATTTACTTAACTTAATCCATAATATCATTTGATTCAACTAGTCCTATAAACATGAATTAAATCATATAATCTTCTTTTAAAAATAAATAAACGTTACACCGATATTGCTATCCCTATCGACTATCCGCTAAGCCACTTATAAAGTGTCATTGCATCATAACAAAGGTGGCCTAAGCGCCTAACTACCATGTTAACATCGTCAATAGTATTGTTGCTTCCTAGATCAGATTCAACGGCATACGTACAAATAATTTCTAACATATTTAGACCGTCTTTAATTAAAGTTGATTTAAATTTTCCTATCTTAATAACCATCATCTAAGTTATTGCATACCTAAACTAGCCGTTTTATTTAATAAGTGATCAATAGACAAATATAATGAAGTGGGGTATTCTGTAACATAAAGAGGTTCAACTCATATAACATTTAACATCAATTACATATATATTAAGTCTTGCATCAAATATATAATCTAAAAAAAAATAATATTAAATCATAATTAGCATTTACACACATACACACACAATACATTTCATTACTTTAAATTTTGAAAGTAAATTTTTTTCCCTGATACATGAAACATGGTTGGGACAAAACGCATGTTTTATTTGAAATCCAACTCAGAGAGAAGTACAACTCAAAACAAGAAGCCGTGTATCATCGCAATTCCACTCCCTTAAGTAGGCAAAGAGAAGCACAACAAGATACATGAGATCGTGTTCCACCTATGTTGTTATAAGATTCAACTCGTGAATCATACAACAAGAAGCATAGTTTGATTTGATTGTCGTGTTCTCCCTGTGTTGCGTCTTGAATAGTTTTAATTCTAAAACTCAATGAGATGCCCGTGTTTCTCTTAGAGTAGCCTTACTTCCAAGGCTCGACGAGATACACGATGAGAAGCATAGCCTCTTGTTTCCCTCGTGTTTTACTTCGAAAAATAGGGCATATATGTTTTAACACTTAAACACTAAATTTTCATCTCAAATGAATTTCACACAAGCAACACATATACTTAACAGCACTTCACACTCAAGAACTCTTCATATGCATCATTCAAACCACTTTCCCAACTTCATTTTTCTCATTGAAACATCATACCATTTCACCTATTCACCAAAACAACTATAGCTACTTTCAAATGCTTATTTATCTCACTTCAAGGATCTATCTACTTCTCTAAATCAACTTAGCACATAAAAATCACATTCAACTCTTATAAAAACTCAAAAAAACAAAGTATCATCTTTAGGAAGAAAACAAATAAGTAAATGATCATATAAGTATGCAAAACCTTACCTTACCTAACTTTTAACTTGAAGATGGAGTCTCGATAAGAATCTTGGGTGGATTATTTGTAGATTAAAGATGAGAAATTGTAGTGTTTTGTTTTGATGTTTGGAATTGTCAGTTTTTAGGGTCTGTTTTGGATTGCAATATTTAACATAAAATTTCTTTGTTATTATCTAATATCTATTTTGACTTTTGGGGCAGCCAAGAGAGAAAGAAAAGCTTGAGGCCTAGGCATGGTTTTGGTGTTTGGGCTTGTGTTTGTTGGCTATAAAATTTGCTTGGGTTTGGTTTTGTTTTGTTAAAAATTTGTGGGCTTAACACATTCCAACATGCAATACATCACAACTACTAAATCATACTAACACATTAAATTATTTAGCTAAACATTCAACACAATTTTATGTATATATAATTCAATCAATCAATATACACACACACACACACATAAATGTTATGTAAATCATGCATGAAAGGTTAGGATATTTCATTTGCTATGGAGGGTAATGCTTTACAATAATTCCAGTGGATGTACCTAAACAAGTAGTTATCATCTTAGTCTAAATTCATTCAAGATTTAACCAAGAGATTTGGCCCATCAACCTATGAAGACGTACAAGATTGCTCTCTAAGTTGACTTAAATAGTAATGATAGCTCATTATCAAACACAGTTTGAATCTTTATTGAATTGTACTATTGGATTACATGAATCATTCATAATCAGTTGCTTTATGTCTGGTTTAAAACTTGCAATAAAAAAGGATGTTCAAATTAGTAGACCAAATTCTTTAATGGATGCTATTTGGATTGCTAGAATATTTAAAGACAAGTTAAATGACATTCGACATATTTTCAAAGTTGCACTTTAGGTTCACCGGTTGTTTCGTTGAAGAATACTATTCAATTTAGTAAACCAGTTTCATTAGTCACATCAGATACTAGTTCTACATCCAAGACTAGTAATTCTGCTTGTTAAGAAATTAATATCGAATGCTAGTGTGTAGAGAGAAAGGTCTCTGTTTTAATTGTGATGAAAAGTTTAGTAAAGGCCATAAGTGCAAATCCAAGTTTTTATGCATGTTGATTATTGATGATGAATAGATGATGGTGAAATAAATAAAGAAGTTAACTTAGCCAATGATGTTGAAGCATCTTATGCAATTAGCTACCATGCTATGAGTGGCAATATGACTCTTAAAGCTTTAAGTTTTAAACGAGTAGTACAACATTTTGATTGCTCTATTCTATTAGACACTAGAAGCACTCGCAATTTCGTTCAATCAAAATTGCAAGTCATCTAGGATTGATTATTTCATCTACTGATTCTTTTTAAAGGAATGGTCGGAAATTAAATTGTGAGGGTATTTATGAGGATGTAAGTGTTGATATTTGGGATTTTGCATTCAAAACCTCTTTTTATGTGCTATCGATTCAAGGAGCAGACACGGTGTTGGGTGTATAATGGTTGTAGGAGATTGTTTAAGTTACAATTGATTACAATGAGTTGTATATGAAAATTAAAAATTCGGGATATTGAAATTTATCTTCATGGTGATAAGTGGTTAGAAGTGGCCTTATTTCTCATCATCAACTGAGAAGACTATTTTGTATGGATGCAGTAGCAACTTGCTATCAATTAAGGGCTCAGGTGAAGGTTTCTTTAGAGGATGCTACCAACAATAGCTTGATTGAACAAGTATTGGGTAGATTTCCTCAAATTTTTGAGCCACCTTCATCACTACCCCCTTTTAGAGATATTCAACACAGGATACATTTGCTAAATGGGGTGATTACCATCAACATGAAACCATATAGGTATCCACATTTTCAAAAGGCAGAGACAGAAAAGCAAGTATAGGAAATGTTGGAGCAAGGACTAATTCAGCATGGTAGAAGTCTTTATTCATCACTAGTGTTACTTGTTAAGTAGAAGGATGGATTATGGTGTTTTTGTGTAAATTACTGAGTACTTAACCAAGCTACTATCAAAGATGAGTTTCCAGTCCCCACTGTAGATGAATTACTAGATAAAATTCATGGTGCTAAGATTTTTTCCAAATTAGATTTAAGGTCTGGTTATCACCAGATTAGGATGGCAACCAGTGATGTTGAAAAAACAATGTTTAGAGTGCATGATGGACACTACAAGTTCCTCGTAATGCCATTTGGGCTTAGTAATGCGCCATCAACTTTCCAATCGATGATGAATAGAATTTTCCAATCTTACTTGCGCAAGTATGTCATCGTTTTCTTTGATGACATACTTATGTACAGCTCTAGTCTTGAATTCCATGTTGTACATTTTAAAAAGCTACTCCAGATTCTTGCAAACAATACCTTATTAAAAAAAAAAAAACCAAAATGTGCTTTCGAAAAGGATTCAATTGAGTATTTGAGGCATATTGTGACTGTGGATGGAGTGCTACCAGAGCCATCTAAGATTGAAGTAGTTAAGTCATGGCTAGTTCCTACATCAATTAAATAGCTTAGGGCTTTTTTAGGTTTATCAGGGTATTACAAACGCTTTATAAAGTCATATGTATTAATTTCTAGTCCATTAACAGTTTGGCTAAAGCGTGATAGTTTTCAGTGGATAGATGATGCCTCTAAATCATCTCAACAACTTGAGGATGCTCTAACATTAGCTCCTATTCTAGTTTTACCGGAGTTTCGAAAGTAGCTTATGTTAGAGATAGATGCATTTAGGTTAGGAATGGGGGTCGTGCTATTACAAGATGATAAGTGCATATCTTCCTTTAGCAAGAAGCCTCCTGCTCATCTTACTAAAGCATCTGCTTATGTAAGAGAGTTGCATGCTTTGGTAGAAGCAATGGGAAAGTGGCAATAGTACTTTTTGGGTCGCATTTTACTATTTGAATTAACCCCCATAGTTTAAAGGAACTATTAACCCAAGTTATTCAAACACCTAAACAACATAAATACATGACTAAGTTGTTGAGTTATGATTATACCATTATGTATAAAGCTGGAGTTGAAAATATTGTGGCATTTTCCTTATTAAGGAAGTATGATGCTTGTTTAAATTTTTGGTTTATTCAATGCCACACTTTTTTATTATAGAAGATATCACGAGAGAATATACTACACTACAAGCTTCCTGTGAATTAATTGACTAGCTATCTCAAGGAAAGCAATTACAATAGAATTTAGAATGGAAGAATGGATTGTTGCACTTAAGCTATAGAATATTTTTGGTACCAACATCATCGATAATATCGATTCTTCTACATGAATTTCATGTTATCCATCAGCTGGGCATTTTGGGGTAGCAAAAACTTTTAAAATATTTGCATCTCAGTTTTATTAAGTGGGCATGAGTCGGATGTAGAGATGTTTATCAAAAGTTATATGGCATGTCAACAAACTAAAGCTATCACTAGGAGTCCAGCTAGGTTATTATCAACACTCCCTATTCCTGATCAAGTGTGGGAAGACATTCCATGGATTTTTGTTGCATGTCAACCAAAATCTAATCATTTTACTATGATTTTGCTAGTTGTTGACAGACTTTCAAAGTATTGTTATTTTGGTGCTCTAGAGACTAATTTCAATGGTACTAAGGTGGCTCATTTGTTCACGGCTATAGAAGTTAAACTTCATGTGTTTCCACGCTCTATTGTCTTGGATAGAGATCCCATTTTTGTGAGTAGATTTTGGAAGGAGTTTTTCAAGCTAAGTTAGGACAAAGCTTTGTATGAGTTCAACGTATCACCCAAAAAGTGATGGCTAAATTAAGGTGATCAATAGTCTTGCAACAATATCTTCGTTGCTATATGATAGACAATCCTAGTGAGTGGTTTAAGTATTTATCATGGGTAGAGTATGCTTAAAATATCTCCTATCATGAAGGAACAGGGAAAATGCCATTTGAGGTGGTCTATGAGAGAAAACCTCCTCCTATTCCAATGTGCATTCATGGTGATTCATGTTTAGAAGCAGTAGATTCCGATATTGTGTTGAGAGATCAATTATTGACACCTCTTAAGGAAGATTTAGAGAAAGCTCAAGTTAGGATGAAGAGCTTTACAGACAAGAAAAGAACTTATGTTCATTTTAGTGAAGGGGATTTGGTTTTTGTGAAGCTTCAACTATATAGACAATTCTATGTTTCAAGAAGCTTTCACAAATTATTTAAACAGAACTATGGACCTTATCATGTTTTGAAATGTGTGGGTCGGTGTGCTTATGCTTTAGATTTGCCCTAAAATTGTAAGATACATACAGTATTCCATGTATCTTGTTTAAAAGTAGCTTTTGGGAATACTACTTCATCTCTGGATTTACTACCTAATGCTCATAATAATAATCCTTTATTGGAACCTTTGGCTATTGTGGATGTATGGGATATTGTTTGGAAGGGTTAGTTGGTGACTGAAGTTCTTGTTCAGTGGCATGGAGTACTAGTGGAAGATACTACACGAGAAGATTTAACCCTATTTTAGACACTTTATCATCATTTTAACCTTAAGGACAAGGCTGCCTTTCATTAGAGGGGAAAACGTGTTACATCCCATCAAGATACAAAACACAAGAAGTACAGAAAATGAAACTACTTGAAGATTGTTACTAACATGTAACTGGAAATTAGTTTCGTACCAAATTAAGGTTCAAACAGTTAGAAGGAATACATGTACAGATATAAAATGAGAAAGAAAAACAAAGAAGAGGGCAAGCAAATACAACCTCCCTTGTGGAAATTGGAGTTGACTACTCAAACAACCTACATCACTTGCTTTAGCATATTCATATCACCTGCATGAACAAACTACACATTAGCATAGTGATACAATAAACATAAACATAGATACACAATAGAGAGAGAAACTAAGTTAGGGATTACTTAGCTGTTTTGAGTGGCAAAGAGGTGACAAGTTCTAATAGTGAAGCTAAGGTTAATTGGAAGAAAGTTAAGTGGGTTTAAGCAATGGGCCGTTAGTATCACTAGCTTTCAAAAATTTTTATTATAAAAAGATTCGTATAGTTTTATTTTATAATGACTTGTTATTTTATTTTAGAAGAATTACGGTTATATATGCATATTTGAACTCTCAAATTATATAGAGATGTTGCTTGTCTTCTAATACTAATTAATATAGAAGTAACTTTAATGTTTTTAATTATAGAAACTATTGCAAGTTCTACAATTTTGTTTAATATCAAATAAATAGGTTTTATAAGTATTTGTTGTATGTTCCAACTTTCACATCATATTGCATTACTTGTGATATTAACAAATTATTTTCCAAATTTTTGTCAATATATTATTTAGAGTGAATATAAAAATAAGATAATTTTACATATTACTTGAAACCATATCAATTGCTATAAATTTGAAGTTTAAGATAAAAGAAAAAAAAAAATATAGGGATTTCATATATATATAATATATATATAGCTATATATATCTCAGATCCATAAGGTACAAGATGGGTCTATGGTGTCATAGGATAGATTTCGAGTAAGATATTAAATATCACGTAGCTCACAAATTAGGGTACTAATAGTCGTTCATACCTTACTCACCTTGTATCCTCTCATCCCTATTTGAAATATTTATTAATTTTTTTTCTTTCTTATTATATATTAAACTCTCCTTCTAATCAACGTCCTCATGGAAGGTTCGTTTATATTAGAGTTGGAGGAATAATTATAAATGATAAATGTATTAAATTGAGATACATACAATATACTAGTTTTGTTCCTTTAAGCCGAAGACCAATATATGTTTATGTTGCTCGAGGCTTAAGCTAATCTTGAAAACCTATACGTGTCATAGATAATAAGGCCATAGCTAGAAACCATAACACGTATTATTGGACAAATAGAGATCCTATTGTACTTATGAGGCCTATGACACTTTCAACATATACATAAAGTTTAAGTGGATATGGTGCAGTTAGACCGATTCAGATGCACCGGGTAAATTGAAATTGGACGTGTTTGTGCTAGAGTAAAATGGGTGACTTCTTTGAAATTCTTTTATTTTACTTTTTTCAAAAAATATTTATGAAAGAATGGAGAAAATAGACAAACATGGTTAAAAATTAAGTTAATAAACAGAGAGTTGAAGAAGAAACATTTATTTTTAAAATGAAAGGTCAAAAGAATAAAGAGAATACCCTAAAAAAATAAAAATAAAAAAGAAAATATGATACGTTAGTTTGTACAAGTAACAATCTAAAGTTAAGATATCAAACTTAAGCTCAAGGGATAACCAATAATGGATCCCTTAGAATTGTTGGGTGGACTTTAACTTCCGCAAGTAACAAAAATGAGTTAAAAAAGCACTTGAATGACTCCTAACAAAGGTACTGTGACATTGAAGTCGGTATATGACTGAAGGATAAAAAATTAAGCACCAAATAAGAGTGAGACCTATGCAAGGGTACGAGAAGACAAAATTATATCCTTTATCCAAATGAAGAGTTTGGAGTTTGGATAGGGTTTGTTGGATGATCTGATTTTTATCTGTATTGATTTGCATCCATAATTATCTGTATCATATTTATATCATTATATATATATCATATCTATTTAGTTTGTTTAGGAGTAAAACTGTCAGTTTTTTATTGGTATCTGTTTCTTGATAAGCATTTGTTTGAAAATGAATAAAATATAATACTAAAATGATATGAATATGATGAAACAAGCAGACATAAGATAATGAAGACAATACATACTTACATAAAAATAGTCTTTCTAGGAGGTTTGTCTAAAGAAGGAGGTAAAGGGCATTCCACTTACATGAAGGATGGAAATAGAATCAACTAGTTTAATTTTTCTTCAAAACCAAACCAAAAGATACTTTATGGATTTTTTTTTTTAATTTTAAATTCTAAACTAAATCATACAGTTTAATTTATAAAATTTTCTAGATTATGACATAACGACTTGATTCAGTTTAAATTATGGATTAAACTATATTTGTAATTTAGGAAACATTCTTGTGACGCCCAAGAAACCTCATCTCGAAAAGGCTAGAAGAGCCTCATGAGCTCAGTGTTTAGTGAACTCAACCTCTCGATATCGTGATCTCTAACCAAGGCAAGCACTTCAATCACATATTGTGACTAGGGAAGACACCATCAGCTTGGCCCCACTCTAAGAAGCCTTGACCTTTCAGCTCGGGTATCCTCACCACGTTGGGTACTAGGTCAGTTACCGAGAGGCAACCTATCCTAGAATGACCTTAGACACTTTATATACCCCAATTCCCTCTTAGGAAGAGGAACAAGAAAACAAGTAAATAGGAAAAGAGAAGTAGACTTATCTACCTCTTTACAAACAAACTGTCCTTACCTATAGACCGACTTAGGCATCGGAGTGGTCGCGCCGAATAACCCCCAGTGTCCCTTTGACCTTTCTTTTGTGTTTGTAGGAGCTATCTTTACTGGCCCAGAATTGGCTCGTGCAACATTTGGCATTGTATGTGGGAACTTAATCCCGTTGTTTGAAACCATATCTAAAACCCTTTCAGAAAATCCCTCCTATTCTCCTATCGCCTTTTTAGCTAAAACCTCCCTAAAACCCATAACAGATATTCTTATTGCCCTACAATGCCTAGGCCACAATAGAGCAAGAATCAAACTGATCCTACCCCTACAGAACATGGATTCCTTCCGGTGGGTGACAATGCGGCCTAAGGACCATCGTGCGCAAGCCAGTCGGCCACCGTCAACAACAACCCTTTGAACCTAAGGCGTTTCTTAGAATAAGAGGATTTGTGCAGACAAGAATGCGGAGAATGAACGCCTCAACACCCCCTTCAGGCTAAGATTATGAAGCTGAAGGGCCTAAATGACTTACATTTAGAGGAGCAAGCCTCCAATGTATGATGGAAATGCCTTCCCAACTTAACCGCCTCCCAAACACGACAAAGAGTTGGTCGAAAGAAGCTGTAGGTGCATTGTGATATCACCACGGGCTAGCACTTCGACCAAAGAATGGTCCTATAGTTCGAACCTACATTTGAGCAAATATCAAAGGCCCAAGTCCTCCAAGAGCCTAGTGAGAGCTAATCAAAGCATCTCATTAGGATGCATAGCTTCCCAAAGCTCAGCTCAAGTTACCTTGAGGCACTAAATGGAAGACAATCGACACACTAAGGTAGGGGTCTCAAGTCCTGACTCGAGCCGAGCTCACGGGGATGGCTCGTGCGTACTTGCTGCTAAGGATACCCAGCTCGGTTCTAACAAAGAGCGAGTGCTCGAAGAAATCAAAGACATGATGAGAAGATTATTAACCATTAAGGAGGGTTTTGGCAATGAACCTACTTCTAGAACGTTCCTGGGCAGGATGCCCTGTATGATTGAGGTCCAAAACAAAGTGCTCCCAACTGAAGCTTGATTACCCACTCAAGAATCGTATAATGGGTCAACCAATCCGGAAGACCACATTACCTAGTTTCAATCTACCATGGTGATAATAATTTTTTAGATGCCATATAGTGTAAAATCTTCCCTACCACCTTCCAATGAGTAGCTTGGGTATGGTTCAACAAACTTGAACCAAACACGAGAGGCTCATTCACTCACTTAGCGACCTTTTTATAGCTCATTTCATGGCCAGTAAGCTACTAGAGAAAAATGCCTCATACCTCTATGCAATACAACAAAAGTGAAGTGAGCCCTTAAGAGAGTACCTAGCAAGATTCAATAAGGCGTGCTTGGAGGTCCCAAACCTCAACGAAGTAGTTAACCTAGAAGCTATCAAATAAGGAATCCTTGCGGATATCCCGTTCTTTGACTCTCTATCAAAGTGCTATCTCACTACACTAGAGCAAGTGAGGGAAAAGGCATAGAAATACATCCACCAAGAGGACACACGAAATGCTAAGAGGAAGCCACAACCCAAAATGAGCCCAACTAGGCAGAGAATCCACCAAGAGAAAAAGGTCGATAGAAAGACCACCACAATATCCACCAAGCTAATGCACATCAGAATCACAGTGTGACGATAAGTGAAAGCTCTTTCTAATGTATGACGAGTTCACTCTCTTAAAGATGCCTGCCTATGATGTGTTCCTCGATATAAGGAACCAAGGCCTCTTCCCCCCACCGCCCCTCTATGAGACCGATCTTGAAAAGGAAAGATTCCAAGGAATACTACAAATCTCACTGCGACCGGGGACATGATACTGTTGGTGATTGTGCCCTAGGCCAATTACTGAATATTGTCATTCATAAACATTTCTATTATATTGTTTGCATGTTTACTTTATAATAGGATCCATGAATAATTTAATTATTCTAAATGTCCCTATATACTCATTATTGTGAGAACAATAATGAATTAAATCTAGCATGAGGTTTGAATAATAATCATGGGATGTTTATTTGTATGGAGATACAAATCAAACTCATAGGTACATGTTGGAGAACTATGTACTGGACTGACCCGTTTTGAGATCACTACATGGATTAGTGTCATAAGTGATTCTCAAAATAAAATGTCATCGTATCCTCAGACCTGAAATCACCATGGATTCCAACATGAGGAATATTATGTTTCAACTCAATCAAATGATGTCTTTAACCAGATAATTATAAAGGTTGAGATTGGGCATAATGAAATGATGTCGAGGAAGTTGAGTGATTAAGATGGGATTTGTCCCTCTCGTTGTGAGACAGATATCTCTGGGCCCCTCGATGAGTGAGACTGAGAAATCCATGGCCGTGCTCAAATAAATTGATAGCGTGATCAATTTCATTTGTTTTTATCAGTTTACTTAGAAATCGAGAAATGATAAAATTGAACGATATAAGGACGACACTATCCATGCCTTATGTTCAATCTAGATATCATGTGACAAAAGGATAATGACATAAGTTAAGGATTAGGTAAAAATCGGATCACGATCTTCACTTAATTTGGGTAAACATAATGTCTTGCTAGAAGCCACTTTTTTGTTTACTAAATTGTTTTAGGTCAATTGCCAACATTAAGTGAACCTACAGGGTCACACACAAAGAACGAGTTGAAAGGATCATGGACTAAATTTAATGTCTTGTGGAATAATAATTTATTATTATTAAGAATAATAATAAATTAAAGGATCATGACTAAATTTAATGTCTTGTGGGAATACTAATTTATTATTATTAAGAATAATAATAAATTAAATGATCATAGACTAAATTTGATGTCTTGTAGGAATAATAATTTATTATTATTGAGAGTAATAATAAATTATTACATTCTTATGTGAAAGAATTATATTTTAGGAAATATTATCCCTTATTAGATTAAGGGGCACTAATGTCATTACTCATTAGAGAATGACATTAAGATAAAAAGCACATAAAGAGATCTTTTTAGGGTTAATGACTAATCTGTCAACATTATACCGGCAGAGAAAATTTGTAAACCCTAAAGAGTGAAGCACGAAGAGTCGTGTGTTAAAATCCCAATATCATCTAAAAATGTTCTAGATCACGCTAGCACGTGAAGGATCCTTTTGAAGAGTGCTCATTTGTGTGGATACCGTAGAGGGTATTGTGATTTTGCGGTACCTACAAATCCGATCTGCAAATTGATTTCAAGTTTCAAGCTTTTAGAGGTATGAAATCAAACTATTTTTTTTTGTTTTAATCTAATCATGGATACTACGTTAGGGTTTTCTTTTTGAATTCTGCTGTGAAAGATTTGATCTTTATAATTTTAAAATCCTATGGAAACCCAACAGTGGTATCAGAGCCGCTTGTGTTTTTTATTAGATTGAAATCGGTTTTTATGATTTGCATGTGATGCAATGAAATTCAAATATCTGATATCCGTTTTTATGTATATTAATTGTGAAATCAATTTGAGTTTATGAAGAACTAAATAAACACAAATATGGATTTGTAATTTTATTATAGCACCTTACTTTGAAGGATTGAATGGATCTTGTGTAATTTGATTACAACGAATCTTTAGGGTTTTTCTTAATAGCGTGATTTTGCAGTTTTTGTATATGATGCAAACTGTTATTAAATAAGGCGGATTAGATCTGCTGTTACGTGGTCTAAATTTATGTCAATTTTTGTGATCTATTTTCAATATGATTTTTTTTTTAGCATCTAAATTGAGCGCATGATTTGGATTTTTTTTATTATAAAAAAAATCGAATAGCATCGCATGAATTGGACATCTGTTTTTCAAATCAGATTCGGTGCTTCTAGACATCTATTGTGCCCTCTATTTTTATAGTAAAAAATAATAATAATAATCATATTGCTGGTTGATGACAAACGAATCGGATCTGTTTGTAAGACACATAAAGCACATACGCGCTCCTCGAACAAAATTGGGTCTTTTGTGCATTGGTTTATGTGGATTAGAACTGCGATCATGTTTTGGATGTATGATATTTTCTTTTAATAATAATTAAAAAAAAATTGAGCTCTTGGTCACAAGTTGCGGTAGATGATTGCGTCATGTCTGTGCATGTATTTATTTCAAATAAGCACTATATTCGATTCAATTATGGATAAATCCTATTGCAGTTTATGAACTGTAGTAATATCCAAAAAATCGAATTTTAAATTTTCGTATGATTTAAAGATTCGATTTTTCTGAAAGGAGACTGTCCCCTTAACCCTTGCAAGGTGCATGATTTAGTTCAATAAACTCTAATTAATAATTCTTAATATAAAACACGCTTTTGAAGTATTGTGACATATGTGTATGTCTTCTCTATATGTTTATATTATATGTATAGTGCATAACATGGCTCTAAGACCTATGTGATTGGTAGGCTTTTATTCCTTTTCTTTTAAATGGGTTGTAATATTATAAATACGGCCTATGTGTCATTTTTATTTTATTATAATTTATATTTTACAAGTAGTCGTAGGATCTTTTGTATCTTTTTATTATTGTAATAAAGACATGAAGATGTCATGAAGACCCTCCCTAGTCCATGGTGATGGAGAAACCAGGATCATGAAGAAGATACAAGAAAATTTATAACTCAAAACCATAAAGATGGTTTTTACCTTAGGATCGAACCATTGATTTTCATATTGGCTTATGAAAATCAATGTAGAATAAAGGACCATGCTATGACACTTTTTCTTTATTTAATAAAGTTGATATATCATGAGATATGATGTATGTATATATATGTGATACTATATTTACCACCATGTATGCTTGAATATCCATTAAACGTGATAAAAAAAATGGAATATCAATACTTAAATCCCTCAATAAATTTGAAGTTAAATGCCACCCATGATTAAACACCTGTCAAGACTTCGATCACCAAAATGTAGTTTCTACCAAAGCAGAGTGCATTAGGTTATCTTAGTAAGGCAGGATGGGTAATAATGATACTCATGTGTTTAATATGGTTCGACTTAATTAGGCTATCAAAACGGTTTTGGGCCTAAGGCGTTAGATGGGATTTGAACATGCTGGGACATATGATGTCAAAAATCCTATAAAATATCTAAGAGTCATATGCGATGTAATTGGTAAAGAGTTACATACCTAAATAACTTATCTTTAAGCGTCATGCCAAAGCTGACTTAAAGTTAAGTGAAATATGGATCTTAGCCCACTAGATTGCAATAATTAAATGAAACAACATTGATAATGAGGGTTATTGATTTAGTGGGAGTTTTAATTTATTAAAATAAACTTTGCATAAGCAATTATAGATTAATGGCTACAAAAAACACTTCAAATTATCATTGCGATATGTCTTTGAGAAGGATAAATTGATTGGAACCAATTTTCTAGACTGGTTCAGAAACTTGAGAATTGTTCTCAAGCAAGAAAAGAAGCTGCATACCCTAGATGAGCCTATCTCTCAAGAGCCTCTAGCCAATACTTCAAGAACTCAAAAGGATGCTTATAAGAAGCATTCTTATGATTATCTTGATGTAGGATGCCTAATGCTTGCTACCATAAGTCTAGAACTTCAGAAAGGTCTGGAAAACATGGAAGCCTATGAGATGATTATTTATCTTATGGAAATGTTTCAATAGTAGGTCAAACAAGAATGGTATGAGATTACCCAAGCCCTACGGTCTTACAAGCTGGCTGAAGGAGGATTAGTGAGTACCCATGTCTTAAAGACAAAGGGTTATATTGATCAGCTTGAAAGGCTTGGATTTCCTATAAGCCAAGAGTTTGCTATTGATTTGATCCTAAATTCATTACCAAATAGTTATGACCAGTTTGTCATGAACTATAATATGAATAACATGGACAAATTAATTTCTGAATTGCATTCGATGCTTAAAACTGCTGAGGCTAATATCAAGAAGTAAAAGCTTAGTAATGTTTTGATAGTTTAGAATGGAAAGGGCATGAAGAAGAAAGGCAAGGGAAATGCTAAGGCTATGAAAAGTTCAAAGCCTCAACCTAAACCCCAAAAAAAAAAAAAAAAAAACCTCCTAAGGAAGGAGTTTGTTTCCACTATAGTGAACCAGGTCACTAGAAGGGGAAAAACAAACTCTACTTGGAAGATCTGAGGAAAAGGAGAGTAATCAGACTACTGCTTCAAGTATCTATGTTATAGAGATCTAAAGGGCAAAGTCAACCTACGAGTTGGAAATGGAGCAAAAGTTGCTACTTTAACTATAAGGACTTATGAATTGATTTTGCTCAGTAGGCTTTTGTTAGTATCGAACAATTGCTTTTATGTTCCTACTTTGAGTAGGAATATTATTTCTATTTCATGTTTAGACAATGAAGGTTTCACATTTATTATTAAGAATAATAAATGTTCCATTTATAAATAAAGACATATATTATGCAAATACTAACTTACATGATGGTCTTTATGTTCTAAATCTGAAACATGATAATGGATCAATCTATAACATAAATACTAATATACTTAAATCCAATGATTTAAATATGACCCACCTATGGCATTATCATCTTGGTCATATAAACGAGAAACGGATATCAAAAACTCTATAAAGATGGATTTTTGGATTCATTTGATTTTGGATCATTTGAAATATGCAAGTCTTGTTTATTAGGCAAGATGACCAAAGATCCTTTTACTAAGCATAGTGAAAGGGCAATTGATTTATTGAGCCTAACACATATTGATGTATGAGGTCCATTAACCGTAGCTAGTACTTCATCATATTTACTAATGATTTCGGTAGATATGGATATGTCTTTTTAATGAGACATAAATCTGAATCATTTGAAATGTTTAAAGTTTTTTATAATGAAGTACAAAACTAGCTTGGCAAAACAATCAAAGTACTTCGATCAGATCAATGTGGTGAATATTTAAGCCAAGAATTTAAGGACCATCTTAGAAATTGTGGAATAATTTCACAATTAACTCCAACTGAAACACCACAATGGAATGGTGTATCTGAAAGGAGGAGTAGAACCTTATTAGATATGGTTCAATCTATGATGAGTCAAACAGATCTTCCACCATCCTTTTAGGGCTATGCCCTAGATACAGTTGCATTCATGTTAAATCACGTTCCTTCTAAGGCGGTTGAAAAGACACCATATGAGATATGGACTGAAAAAAAAGGCCTAGTCTGTCTTTCCTTAAGATTTTGGGTTGTGAGGCTTATGTGAGATGTCAAGCCTTAGGCACATTAGGGCCTAAGTCAAGTAAATACTTTTTATGGGGTATCTAAATGAAACCAAAAGTTATTGTTGTGTAATCCCTCTGAGAACAAAGTGTTTTTGTTGCTTGGAATGGTATCTTTTAAAGAAAAAGAGTTTATCTCTAAAATAACCAGTGGGAGTAAAATATATCTCGAAGTGGTTCGAGATCCATAAAATAGTCTTGCACCGCCAGTTGAAAGTCAACAAGATATATAGTTAGTTGTTGATGCTCCACAGGTAACACAAGGCCCATATAGGTCTAATAGAGTGCAACATCAACTTGAGAGATATGGATTTCTCATTACATATAGTCACGATGTGTTGCTTATGGATCAAAATAAGCTTACTACCTATCAAGAGGCCATGTTGGGTCCAAATTACGAGATTTGGCAAATGCATGTCAGAACAGTGTTTCTTAATGGAAACTTACTTAAGGATGTGTACATAACACAACCTGAAGGGTTTGTTCGTCCTGAGGATTTTGTGAAGGTTTGCAAGCTTCAAAGATCCCTTTATGGACTGAAGCATGCATCTCGGAGTTGGAACCTTCGTTTTGATGCAGCGATCAAATAGTTTGATTTCATCAAAAATGAAGATGAACCTTATATTTACAAGAAAAATTAATGGGAGTGCAGTAGTCTTTCTAATGCTATATGTAGATGACATATTAGTCATTGGGAACAATATTCCTACCTTGCAGAATGTCAAGTATTGTTTAGGAAAATGTTTTTCAATGAAAGACTTAGGTAAGATTGCCTATATCGTCGGCATCAAGATCTATAGTGATAGATCTAAAGAGCTCATTGGCCTAAGTCAGAGTGCATATATAGACAAAGTACGGAATAGGTTCAGTATGTAAGTTTCCAAAAGGGGATTCTTGCCAATGTCACATGATATAAATTATGAGTAAGACTCTTTATGATTCGACTATTGGATCAATCATGTATGCCATGTTATGCACTCGACCAGATGTGTCATATGCATTAAGCATAACCAGTAAATGCCAATTAGATCCTAGTGAACCTCATTGAACAGAAGTCAAGAATATTCTTAGGTACTTAAGAAGAACTAAAGATGCATTCTTGATAGATGGAGGATTGGAAGATGAGCTAGTTGTAAATAGTTACACGGATGCTAGTTTCCAATCCGATAAGGATGATTTTATATCACAATCTGGATATATTTTTCTTTTCAATGGAGGTAAGTAAGCTAGAAAAGTTCAAAGCAGAATACTGTAGCAGATTCTATAAGAAAGATCGAGTGTATAACAGCATCAGATGCTGTGAAGATATGCAAAGTATCAACTAAATGACAATATTACTAATCCACTTATCAAGCTTCTTGCACAGGCAAAAGCACGATCATCATACTAGGTCAATAGGTATTAGATACATGCATTATTTGGCCTAGTGTAAGTGGGAGATTGTTTGTGATTGTGCCCTAGGCCAATTACTGGATATTGTCATTCATAAACATTTCTATTATATTGTTTGCATGTTTACTTTATAATAGGATCTGTGAATAATTTAATTATTCTAAATGTCCCTAGATGCTCATTATTGTGGGAACAATAATGAATTAAATCTAGCATGAGGTTTGAATGATAATCATGGGATGTTTATTTGTATGGAGATACAAATCAAACTCATAGGTACATGTTGGAGAACTATGTACTGGACTGACCCGTTTTGAGATCACTACATGGATTAGTGTCATAAGTGATTCTCAAAATAAGATGTCATCGTATCCTCAGACCTGAAATCACCATGGATTCCAACATGAGGAATATTATGTTTCAACTCAATCAAACGCTGTTTTTAACCAGATAATTATAAAGGTTGAGATTGGGCATAATGCAAATCATGTAGAGGAAGTTGAGTGATTAAGGTGGGATTTGTCTCTCTCGTTGTGAGACAGATATCTCTGGGCCCCTCGATGAGTGAGACTGAGAAATCCATGGCCGTGCTCAAATAAATTGATAGCGTGATCAATTTCATTTGTTTTTATCAGTTTACTTAGAAATCGAGAAATGATAAGATTGAACAATATAAGGATGATACTATCCATGCCTTATGTTCAATCTAGATATCATGTGACAAAAGGATAATGACATAAGTTATGGATTAGGAAAAAATCGGATCACCGATCACCGATCTTCACTTAATTTGGGTAAACATAATGTCTTGCTAGAAGCCACTTTTGTTTTGTTTAATAAAATTGTTTTAGGTCAATTGCCAACATTAAGTGAACCTACAGGGTCACACATAAAAGAACGAGTCAAAAGGATCATGGACTAAATTTAATGTCTTGTGGGAATAATAATTTATAATTATTAAGAATAATAATAAATTAAAGGATCATGACTAAATTTAATGTCTTGTGGGAATACTAATTTATTATTATTAAGAATAATAATAAATTAAATGATCATAGACTAAATTTGATGTCTTGTAGGAATAATAATTTATTATTATTGAGAGTAATAATAAATTATTACATTCTAATGTGAAAGAATTATATTTTAGGAAATATTATTGTTGAGATGTAATTTACTCAAATCTATAATGGATAAAACTTGATAAACTTGTTATTAATCTTATAGAAATCATGAGGAATTGATACTTAATCAAGTTAATGTTGTGTTTCAGGTTTATAAAGCTAAAGGAAAGATTTAGATGAATAAAGCATGGAGAAAATGACCAGAAGCCTGATGGCCGCCAGCCATGAGAAGATGGCCGCCAGCCTTGGAGCCTCGGTGGAGCGAAGAAAATCGGCCAGAAGAGCCATGGCCGCCGGCCATGGAGCCGGCCATCAAGACTGCACCATTTGTTTCGCGAATAATAGCTGCCAGCCTTGTTGCGACATGCCTCCAGCCATCTTTCATGCGAAAAACACTCTTTATATCTGATGTTTATCTCATATATATAAAGAAGGAGGAGAGAGAAAAGGGGATTCATTCATTATTCATTATTGGATTATTCATTCTTTATACTTCCAAGAACCCTAAAGATTGCTTTTCTTGAATCATGAACAACTAATCTCTTAATCTAGCCAAGGGATTATTGCAACTCAATTCAAGATGGATTGTGAGACCTAATTGGGTTTGATTTCTATTATTCTCATCTTTGCATATTTGTATTTCATCTGATTCTATTGTTATTATTGCTTGATTATCTCTTATAACTTTGGATCCGGTTGTAGGATGATTGAACAATAATCAATCAATTAGAACTCATATCCGTAATTGTATGAGTAATCTAATATAGGTGATGAAACAACACGATAGTCATAAAATAGATGGTTATTTGATGTTGTGATGAAATATAATCTAATTTAAATGATCCATGCTCTATGAGATTGTTGATTAGGGTTAGGTTTCTCTTTTCTTAATGCAATTGATGGATTAAACCTTAAGAGCGTATTTAGGGTTATCTATTTGATTAGGAATAATTAAAGATCTTATCTTGGTTATTTAATATCTAAGGAGAAATTGAATTTCAATGCTTATTGGAATTTATAACTAACCTATTCAAAGTAGGAATAATAATATTTGAGTCTATGATCAATCTGAGAATTGAGTTGTAATGAAACCTAGGCTAGATAATCTTTTGAATATATAAATCTCTTTAATAGAAATAGGTTTATTTTATTTGCTTGATTTCAAAACCCCCAATTTTATTTTCTTTTTCTCTTCTCAACCCCGATAGAAACTTAGGAATTTTTACCAGTCCCTGTGGAGACGATCCTGCTCACCATGTTTACAAATCTTAGAGTAGGTTATTTATTTTTGTTGGATTCGACACCCACCAAATTTTGGCGCCGTTGCCGGGGATTGGTGTCTAAAAAATTTCCCTGTTTCTATTTCTATTTATTTCCTTTCTTATTGCCTTGTTCTTGTTTTTCTTTTTATTTTGATTTTTGTTTATGACCCGTGCTTCTCACAAAGGTACTTTAGAATTTGATTCAGATATAGAGAAGACGGAACGGGAATTGCGCCGACAATCAAAACAGCGTATTCTAGACGCAACTTCAACTTCATCTCCTGGATTAACTCAAGCATTGGAATTATCAGAATCATCCAGTGAGACAGAAAGAGAAGAATCTGAAAGTTTGGATTTAGAAGAAGAAAAGGAAGAGATGGCAAATCCGGACCGAACACTTAGACAATTAGCAACTCCGGATGTGACTCAACAACCACTTTGTATTCAATACCCTGAATTGAATGTGGATTTTGAGTTGAAATCCGGGTTGATTCATTTGTTGCCTTCTTTTCATGGCTTGGAAAACGAGGACCCTCATAAACATTTGAAGGAGTTCCACGTTGTCTGTTCGGGTATGAAACCTCATGGGATATCTGAAGATCAAATTAAATTGAGGGCTTTCCCATTTTCATTAAAGGATAGAGCCAAAGATTGGTTATTCTATCTACCCCCTGGATCAATCACCACTTGGACCGACATGGTGAAGTCATTTTTGGACAAATTTTTCCCTGCTACTAGAGCCGCAAACATAAGGAGGGAAATTTGTGGGATTAAACAAAGAGAAATTGAGAATCTGCATGAGTATTGGGAAAGGTTCAAACAATTAGTTGCCAGTTGTCCTCAACATGGCATATCAGAACAACTCCTGATACAATATTTCTATGAAGGATTGCTTCCTTTGGAGAGGAAGATGATGGATGCAGCGAGTGGAGGAGCGATAGTAGATAAAACCCCTGCTCAGGCTAGGGATTTGATCTCACTCACGGCTGCAAATTCCCAACAATTCGGTTTCAGACAAGATCCTTCAACAAGACGAGTCAACGAGGTAAGTGTCTCACACTTAGAATCTCAATTATCTAACTTGACTTCTCTTGTCCAGCAGGTTATCCTTGGAAATACCCAACAAGCGAAAGCTTGTGGTATTTGTGCTTCAAATCACCCCACAGACATGTGTCCAACCCTTCAAGATGACTCATATGCGCATGCAAATGCAATTGGTGGATTTCCAGGACAAACACATCCCCCTCAAAGAAGATATGATCCCTATTCCAACACATACAATCCTGGTTGGAGGGACCATCCAAACTTCAGCTATCAACCAAGGCCTCAACCACCACCACAACAAGCTTCGTCTTCAAGTTCATCACTTGAAGATATTGTCAAGTCTCTTGCAATTAACACGAAGCAATTTCAGGATGAGACAAGAAAAAGTATTCACAATTTGGAGAGTCAAATGAGTCACCTTGCCACCTCTGTAGGTAAGTTGGAGCAACAAGGTAAGTTACCTTCTAATACTGTTAATCATAAAGAAAATGTGAGTGCAATTTCCTTGAGATCTGGAAAGGAATTGCAAAACTCTAGTAGGAAGGTAATTGAGACCACCTCCAAAGATTTTGAAAAAGAGAACCCCCACATGGAGGAAAAACAAGTAGAAAAATTTTCACCCCGTTCTATAAGCCTGTTCCCCCATTCCCTTCTAGGTTGAATAAGTCCAAGATATTGGATGATGAGAAGGAAATTTTGGAGACTTTTAGAAAAGTCGAGGTAAACATTCCATTATTGGATGTGATTAAGCAAATACCTCGATATGCGAAGTTTCTGAAAGATCTTTGTACAAATAAGAAGAAGCTTAAAGGGAGTGAGACAGCTTTTATGGGTGAGAATATATCTGCTGTCCTTCAAAAGAAGCTACCACCAAAGTGCAAGGACCCTGGTACGTTTTCTATTCCTTGTATAGTAGGTCATGTTAGAATTGAAAATTGCATGTGTGACCTAGGGGCTTCAGTTAACATTATGCCTCTTTCAATCTATAAGAAACTGAATATTGGATCTTTGAAAGAAACAAGAGTAATCTTGCAACTTGCAGATAGATCCAATATATATCCATCAGGTATTTTGGAAGATGTTTTGGTACAAGTCAATGGATTAGTGTTTCCCGCTGACTTTTATGTAATTGATATGGGTGAGGAGATATATTCACAATCACCTACACTTTTGCTTGGGAGACCATTTATGAAAACATCTAACACCAAAATTGATGTGAATGAAGGAGTCATGACAATGGAGTTTGATGGGGAAATCATTAGATTCTCTGTGGATAGTGAAAAGAAAATCACTTCAAATATTTCTCAAATTTTTGCTATTCATAAAGATGAAAAACAGGTTGTGGAAGATTTGGAAGATAAGAGCCTAGTTGATGAATCTAAGAAGGATGGGCTTGGAGAGATTAGTGTTGACACTGGACAATTTGAGGAGAAAAGAAGAGATGATGAGTTGAATCTCAAGAAGGAGGATGAGCTTAAAAAGCACACTAGTGATCAATTTTATGATCAATTGTTGAGGGCTTTAGATGGAGATCACTAGGGTGAATCAAGAGAGGAGTTTATTGGAGATTTTCCCCATGGCTGAAAACGGGGAGACTTTTATCTTTGAGCCTCCATGAGATGAGTTGGAATAGTCCAGCTAAGGACTATAAAGAAGCGCTTCATGGGAGGCAACCCATGGTTTTATTAGTTACTAATGTTTTTGCTTTTGTGTGCTTTTGTTTTTCTTTTTGTTTTTGTTTTGCAGTTAGTTTGGTTTTGAAGGAAACATTCTCTCAAGAGCTTTAAAGGACAAGAACTTCAAAAGAGCTTCAAGTACTAAACCGGGGAAGTATCGTTATTCCTTTATCCTTCATCTTTATTTCCTTACCTATTATGGGCTGAATTAGGAACAGTGAGGACACTGTTCAAAATAAGTGTGGGGGAAGGGATAAGATGATAAGGAGATTTGAGTATTATTGTCTGTTGATGTCGGAATATTTGAATATATTTGCATATTTGAGATATCTGATCTGATTTGTGTACCCACACTTGAATTGTTAAATTGTTTGTTCTTGAGTACTATTCCTAATGGCAATTTTAGGCCAAATTTTTTGCCAAAATTTTTCAAAAATTTTATGAAATCTGGAGATTGTGCTAAATGATTTATATAGCATCTACATAAATATGGAAATGGACTTGCTAAAGTGTCTTACTCATCCATTGTTGTGATTATAATACTTGATCAAAATTGAGTAGCAAAATCTTTGAGGAACAAATTTATCTTGTATTTAGCCTTAGAATTGGAAGTTTAAGAGTAGGTCGAGTTCTTAAGTGAAAAATAAACAGGTTTACTTCTAGGAATAAGTTAACATGTATATACTCCTCTTGAATTCTTTTTAAAAGAATTTTTCAACATCTAGTAAAAGAGATAAATGACACTTTTTACTTAGTGAACCATGATAAAAAAGTCTTTTATGTGTATTGCATTCAAAGTAAAGAAACAAGCATAGCCACTACTCCGCTAACTTAAGCAATTGAGTTATGAGTATCCAAACTTGAATGTTAGAGTGAGAGAGAGTTCTTAGGGGTCCCTTTTAAACCTGGTTACTTGGGTGATGAGCCCGGGATGTACCGACTCAATGAACTCACTATAACGATAAGGGAGGAAAGGCGAAAGTTCACTATATGAGCTTTGAAAGAAAAAGAAAATATATATAAGAGCTGAAAAGAAGCGGGCAAAAACCCGTCCAGAGAACACACTCTGAAGGCTCAATATATGCTTGAATAAATCAAAAGGAATATGAATGCTAAAGTACCACTGAAATAAGACTTATAATAAATATGGAGAAAATCTAAGGAAAGAGTTGATATCATATGCTTTTACTTTATGTTGTGAGGAGTATATATCTGTTAAATATCCAATGAAGTCCAAATGGGTGTTTTTCTTTACTGAACTGAGAATTTACTTTTGAATAGAAGAATCTCTTGCTAAACATTTGGATTAAAGTTTGTTCTGTTTAGATTAGCTTTTGAATTTTGATTGAAGTATTTTAATTACATGTGATCAATTTGGTCAGAGTGGTAGGCACTAAAATTGCATGTCATAAGAATAATCAAAGAAAGATGCTTGGAATTCAAAAAGTGAAGTTAGCACTCTCTATGATAGATTTCAATTGTGGTTCTAATTGTATTGCTTGAGGACAAGCAATGGTTTAAGTGTGGGGGAATTTGTTGAGATATAATTTACTCAATCTATAATGGATAAAACTTGATAAACTTGTTATTAATCTTATAGAAATCATGAGGAATTGATACTTAATCAAGTTAATGTTGTGTTTCAGGTTTATAAAGCTAAAGGAAAGATTTAGATGAATAAAGCATGGAGAAAATGACCAGAAGCCTGATGGCCGCCAGCCATGAGAAGATGGCCGCCAGCCATGGAGCCTCGGTGGAAGTGAAGAAAATCGGCCAGAAGAGCCATGGCCGCCGGCCATGGAGCCGGCCATCAAGACTGCACCATTTGTTTCGCGAATAATAGCTGCCAGCCTTGTTGCGACATGCCTCCAGCCATCTTTCATGCGAAAAACACTCTTTATATCTGATGTTTATCTCATTATATAAAGAAGGAGGAGAGAGAAAGGGGATTCATTCATTATTCATTATTGATTATTCATTCTTTATACTTTCAAGAACCCTAAAGATTGCTTTTCTTGAATCATGAACAACTAATCTCTTAATCTAGCCAAGGGATTATTGCAACTCAATTCAAGATGGATTGTGAGACCTAATTGGGTTTGATTTCTATTATTCTCATCTTTGCATATTTGTATTTCATCTGATTCTATTGTTATTATTGCTTGATTATCTCTTATAACTTTGGATCCGGTTGTAGGATGATTGAACAATAATCAATCAATTAGAACTCATATCCGTAATTGTATGAGTAATCTAATATAGGTGATGAAACAACACGATAGTCATAAAATAGATGGTTATTTGATGTTGTGATGAAATATAATCTAATTTAAATGATCCATGCTCTATGAGATTGTTGATTAGGGTTAGGTTTCTCTTTTCTTAATGCAATTGATGGATTAAACCTTAAGAGCGTATTTAGGGTTATCTATTTGATTAGGAATAATAAAGATCTTATCTTGGTTATTTAATATCTAAGGAGAAATTGAATTTCAATGCTTATTGGAATTTATAACTAACCTATTCAAAGTAGGAATAATAATATTTGAGTCTATGATCAATCTGAGAATTGAGTTGTAATGAAACCTAGGCTAGATAATCTTTTGATATATAAATCTCTTTAAAGAAATAGGTTTATTTTATTTGCTTGATTTCAAAACCCCCCAATTTTATTTTCTTTTTCTCTTCTCAACCCACGATAGAAACTTAGGAATTTTTACCAGTCCCTGTGGAGACGATCCTGCTCACCACTGTTTACAAATCTTAGAGTAGGTTATTTATTTTTGTTGGATTCGACACCCACCAAATTTTGGCGCCGTTGCCGGGGATTGGTGTCTAAAAAAATTTCCCTGTTTCTATTTCTATTTATTTCCTTTCTTATTGCCTTGTTCTTGTTTTTCTTTTTATTTTGATTTTTGTTTATGACCCGTGCTTCTCACAAAGGTACTTTAGAATTTGATTCAGATATAGAGAAGACGGAACGGGAATTGCGCCGACAATCAAAACAGCGTATTCTAGACGCAACTTCAACTTCATCTCCTGGATTAACTCAAGCATTGGAATTATCAGAATCATCCAGTGAGACAGAAAGAGAAGAATCTGAAAGTTTGGATTTAGAAGAAGAAAAGGAAGAGATGGCAAATCCGGACCGAACACTTAGACAATTAGCAACTCCGGATGTGACTCAACAACCACTTTGTATTCAATACCCTGAATTGAATGTGGATTTTGAGTTGAAATCCGGGTTGATTCATTTGTTGCCTTCTTTTCATGGCTTGGAAAACGAGGACCCTCATAAACATTTGAAGGAGTTCCACGTTGTCTGTTCGGTATGAAACCTCATGGGATATCTGAAGATCAAATTAAATTGAGGGCTTTCCCATTTTCATTAAAGGATAGAGCCAAAGATTGGTTATTCTATCTACCCCCTGGATCAATCACCACTTGGACCGACATGGTGAAGTCATTTTTGGACAAATTTTTCCCTGCTACTAGAGCCGCAAACATAAGGAGGGAAATTTGTGGGATTAAACAAAGAGAAATTGAGAATCTGCATGAGTATTGGGAAAGGTTCAAACAATTAGTTGCCAGTTGTCCTCAACATGGCATATCAGAACAACTCCTGATACAATATTTCTATGAAGGATTGCTTCCTTTGGAGAGGAAGATGATGGATGCAGCGAGTGGAGGAGCGATAGTAGATAAAACCCCTGCTCAGGCTAGGGATTTGATCTCACTCACGGCTGCAAATTCCCAACAATTCGGTTTCAGACAAGATCCTTCAACAAGACGAGTCAACGAGGTAAGTGTCTCACACTTAGAATCTCAATTATCTAACTTGACTTCTCTTGTCCAGCAGGTTATCCTTGGAAATACCCAACAAGCGAAAGCTTGTGGTATTTGTGCTTCAAATCACCCCACAGACATGTGTCCAACCCTTCAAGATGACTCATATGCGCATGCAAATGCAATTGGTGGATTTCCAGGACAAACACATCCCCCTCAAAGAAGATATGATCCCTATTCCAACACATACAATCCTGGTTGGAGGGACCATCCAAACTTCAGCTATCAACCAAGGCCTCAACCACCACCACAACAAGCTTCGTCTTCAAGTTCATCACTTGAAGATATTGTCAAGTCTCTTGCAATTAACACGAAGCAATTTCAGGATGAGACAAGAAAAAGTATTCACAATTTGGAGAGTCAAATGAGTCACCTTGCCACCTCTGTAGGAAAGTTGGAGCAACAAGGTAAGTTACCTTCTAATACTGTTAATCATAAAGAAAATGTGAGTGCAATTTCCTTGAGATCTGGAAAGGAATTGCAAAACTCTAGTAGGAAGGTAATTGAGACCACCTCCAAAGATTTTGAAAAAGAGAACCCCCACATGGAGGAAAAACAAGTAGAAAAATTTTCACCCCCGTTCTATAAGCCTGTTCCCCCATTCCCTTCTAGGTTGAATAAGTCCAAGATATTGGATGATGAGAAGGAAATTTTGGAGACTTTTAGAAAAGTCGAGGTAAACATTCCATTATTGGATGTGATTAAGCAAATACCTCGATATGCGAAGTTTCTGAAAGATCTTTGTACAAATAAGAAGAAGCTTAAAGGGAGTGAGACAGCTTTTATGGGTGAGAATATATCTGCTGTCCTTCAAAAGAAGCTACCACCAAAGTGCAAGGACCCTGGTACGTTTTCTATTCCTTGTATAGTAGGTCATGTTAGAATTGAAAATTGCATGTGTGACCTAGGGGCTTCAGTTAACATTATGCCTCTTTCAATCTATAAGAAACTGAATATTGGATCTTTGAAAGAAACAAGAGTAATCTTGCAACTTGCAGATAGATCCAATATATATCCATCAGGTATTTTGGAAGATGTTTTGGTACAAGTCAATGGATTAGTGTTTCCCGCTGACTTTTATGTAATTGATATGGGTGAGGAGATATATTCACAATCACCTACACTTTTGCTTGGGAGACCATTTATGAAAACATCTAACACCAAAATTGATGTGAATGAAGGAGTCATGACAATGGAGTTTGATGGGGAAATCATTAGATTCTCTGTGGATAGTGAAAAGAAAATCACTTCAAATATTTCTCAAATTTTTGCTATTCATAAAGATGAAAAACAGGTTGTGGAAGATTTGGAAGATAAGAGCCTAGTTGATGAATCTAAGAAGGATGGGCTTGGAGAGATTAGTGTTGACACTGGACAATTTGAGGAGAAAAGAAGAGATGATGAGTTGAATCTCAAGAAGGAGGATGAGCTTAAAAAGCACACTAGTGATCAATTTTATGATCAATTGTTGAGGGCTTTAGATGGAGAGATCACTAGGGTGAATCAAGAGAGGAGTTTATTGGAGATTTTCCCCATGGCTGAAAACGGGGAGACTTTTATCTTTGAGCCTCCATGAGATGAGTTGGAATAGTCCAGCTAAGGACTATAAAGAAGCGCTTCATGGGAGGCAACCCATGGTTTTATTAGTTACTAATGTTTTTGCTTTTGTGTGCTTTTGTTTTTCTTTTTGTTTTTGTTTTGCAGTTAGTTTGGTTTTGAAGGAAACATTCTCTCAAGAGCTTTAAAGGACAAGAACTTCAAAAGAGCTTCAAGTACTAAACCGGGGAAGTATCGTTATTCCTTTATCCTTCATCTTTATTTCCTTACCTATTATGGGCTGAATTAGGAACAGTGAGGACACTGTTCAAAATAAGTGTGGGGGAAGGGATAAGATGATAAGGAGATTTGAGTATTATTGTCTGTTGATGTCGGAATATTTGAATATATTTGCATATTTGAGATATCTGATCTGATTTGTGTACCCACACTTGAATTGTTAAATTGTTTGTTCTTGAGTACTATATTCCTAATGGCAATTTTAGGCCAAATTTTTTGCAAAATTTTTCAAAAATTTTATGAAATCTGGAGATTGTGCTAAATGATTTATATAGCATCTACATAAATATGGAAATGGACTTGCTAAAGTGTCTTACTCATCCATTGTTGTGATTATAATACTTGATCAAAATTGAGTAGCAAAATCTTTGAGGAACAAATTTATCTTGTATTTAGCCTTAGAATTGGAAGTTTAAGAGTAGGTCGAGTTCTTAAGTGAAAAATAAACAGGTTTACTTCTAGGAATAAGTTAACATGTATATACTCCTCTTGAATTCTTTTTAAAAGAATTTTTCAACATCTAGTAAAAGAGATAAATGACACTTTTTACTTAGTGAACCATGATAAAAAAGTCTTTTATGTGTATTGCATTCAAAGTAAAGAAACAAGCATAGCCACTACTCCGCTAACTTAAGCAATTGAGTTATGAGTATCCAAACTTGAATGTTAGAGTGAGAGAGAGTTCTTAGGGGTCCCTTTTAAACCTGGTTACTTGGGTGATGAGCCCGGGATGTACCGACTCAATGAACTCACTATAACGATAAGGGAGGAAAGGCGAAAGTTCACTATATGAGCTTTGAAAGAAAAAGAAAATATATATAATAAGAGCTGAAAAGAAGCGGGCAAAAACCCGTCCAGAGAACACACTCTGAAGGCTCAATATATGCTTGAATAAATCAAAAGGAATATGAATGCTAAAGTACCACTGAAATAAGACTTATAATAAATATGGAGAAAATCTAAGGAAAGAGTTGATATCATATGCTTTTACTTTATGTTGTGAGGAGTATATATCTGTTAAATATCCAATGAAGTCCAAATGGGTGTTTTTCTTTACTGAACTGAGAATTTACTTTTGAATAGAAGAATCTCTTGCTAAACATTTGGATTAAAGTTTGTTCTGTTTAGATTAGCTTTTGAATTTTGATTGAAGTATTTTAATTACATGTGATCAATTTGGTCAGAGTGGTAGGCACTAAAATTGCATGTCATAAGAATAATCAAAGAAAGATGCTTGGAATTCAAAAAGTGAAGTTAGCACTCTCTATGATAGATTTCAATTGTGGTTCTAATTGTATTGCTTGAGGACAAGCAATGGTTTAAGTGTGGGGGAATTTGTTGAGATATAATTTACTCAATCTATAATGGATAAAACTTGATAAACTTGTTATTAATCTTATAGAAATCATGAGGAATTGATACTTAATCAAGTTAATGTTGTGTTTCAGGTTTATAAAGCTAAAGGAAAGATTTAGATGAATAAAGCATGGAGAAAATGACCAGAAGCCTGATGGCCGCCAGCCATGAGAAGATGGCCGCCAGCCATGGAGCCTCGTGAAGGAAGAAAATCGGCCAGAAGAGTCATGGCCGCCGGCCATGGAGCCGGCCATCAAGACTGCACCATTTGTTTCGCGAATAATAGCTGCCAGCCTTGTTGCGACATGCCTCCAGCCATCTTTCATGCGAAAAACACTCTTTATATCTGATGTTTATCTCATATATATAAAGAAGGAGGAGAGAGAAAAGGGGATTCATTCATTATTCATTATTGATTATTCATTCTTTATACTTTCAAGAACCCTAAAGATTGCTTTTCTTGAATCATGAACAACTAATCTCTTAATCTAGCCAAGGGATTATTGCAACTCAATTCAAGATGGATTGTGAGACCTAATTGGGTTTGATTTCTATTATTCTCATCTTTGCATATTTGTATTTCATCTGATTCTATTGTTATTATTGCTTGATTATCTCTTATAACTTTGGATCCGGTTGTAGGATGATTGAACAATAATCAATCAATTAGAACTCATATCCGTAATTGTATGAGTAATCTAATATAGGTGATGAAACAACACGATAGTCATAAAATAGATGGTTATTTGATGTTGTGATGAAATATAATCTAATTTAAATGATCCATGCTCTATGAGATTGTTGATTAGGGTTAGGTTTCTCTTTTCTTAATGCAATTGATGGATTAAACCTTAAGAGCGTATTTAGGGTTATCTATTTGATTAGGAATAATCAAAGATCTTATCTTGGTTATTTAATATCTAAGGAGAATTGAATTTCAATGCTTATTGGAATTTATAACTAACCTATTCAAAGTAGGAATAATAATATTTGAGTCTATGATCAATCTGAGAATTGAGTTGTAATGAAACCTAGGCTAGATAATCTTTTGAATATATAAATCTCTTTAAATAGAAATAGGTTTATTTTATTTGCTTGATTTCAAAACCCCCCAATTTTATTTTCTTTTTCTCTTCTCAACCCCGATAGAAACTTAGGAATTTTTACCAGTCCCTGTGGAGACGATCCTGATCCTGCTCACCACTGTTTACAAATCTTAGAGTAGGTTATTTATTTTTGTTGGATTCGACACCCACCAATTATCCCTTATTAGATTAAGGGGCACTAATGTCATTACTCATGTGAGAATGACATTAATATAAAAGGCACATAAAGAGATCTCTTTAGGGTTAATGATTTGTCTGTCAATATTAGACCGGCAGGGAAAATCTATAAACCCTAAAGAGTGAAGCACGAAGAGTCGTGTGTGAAAATCCCAATATCATCTAGAAATGTTCTAGATCACGCTAGCACGTAAAGGATCCTTTTGAAGAGTGCTCATTCGTGTGGATACCGTAGAGGGTATTGTGATTTTACGGTACCTACAGATCCGATCTGCAAATTGATTTCGAGTTTCAAGCTTTTAGAGGTACGAAATCAAACTATTTTTTTTATTTTAATCTAATCAATACACATGGATACTAGGTTAGGGTTTTCTTTTTGAATTCTGCTGCGAAAGATTTGATTTTTATAATTTTAAAACCCTGTGGAAACCCAATAGATACAAAAAATTGTTAGTAGCTTAAGAGAGCCATTGAAGATGCCATACGTCGTAGGTAGCTTAAGCAGTATATCGATCTCAACCTAAAAACGGATCCACCGATATAGAAGCGCAGGATAAACAAGTAGGAGAAAGTTGTTGATGCTCGAAATCGCTCGGATCAGCCCCAACTTTGCTAACAATACCACAATGAGATTAATACCATCATAGGTGGACCTTTGATTTTGACAAGAGCTGGCTACTGCCAGGCTCGAGCTCATTCAAGCAGGTAATGAGCCAGGAACCTAAAAAGGCTAAACTGGACACCACTCTCTCCTTCTTGAACGAAGATTATGAAGGGGTCTAAACCCCTGACCAAGATGCCCTAATGATTTCCACCCGCATTTCGGGCTGGAAAGTGAAGAGGATCCTAATTGATACATGAAGCAGTATTGACACCCTCTTCAATCAAGCATACAAGCAAATTAAATATGAGTTGAAATCGAAGTTAAGGCCATATGATCACGAGCTGTATGGCTTTGATAACCAGCTAATTTGACCTCGTGGAACCATTACTCTACCCCTTAAGCTCGGTGAAGAATCATGCAATGTGATGCACTATATTGGCTTTCTTATAGTAGATTGCTGGTCCCTTTACAATGCCATATTTAGGGACAGCCACACAGTCAATCTTCGGTATGATCGTTTCCAACCCCACCTTAAAGCTAAGTTCCCAACCTTAACCGGGATAAGGATATGTCGATGAGATCAAGAACAATCTAGACATTTGTACATCAAGGCCCTAAAGGGAGATCACATCTACACCATAGACACAAAACTAAACGATGAACTTAGGTATTAAGGTGAGCCAATTGAGCTCATAGAAGAAGTTGTATTAGATGATAACCCCAAATACACCATCTGGGTGGGAAAATCGATCCCCTCCAACATAAGGGAGAGCTTGATTACATTCTTACAAGCAAATAAGAATGTCTTCGCATGGTCGTCCGGTGACATGATAAGCATAAACCTAAATGTGATCACACATCAGCTAAACATCAACAAAACCTAGAAGCTAGTTCGCTAAAAAATTAGGCACTTCGCCTCACAAAGGTAACTCATCATCGAAAAAGAAGTCCAAAAGTTACTTCAAGTAGGGTTAATCAGGGAAGAAAAATACTCTACGTAGCTAGCCAATGTAGCCCTAGTAAAAAAACCGAGCAGGAAGTGGTGGATATGTGTCAATTACACCGATTTGAACAAAGCATGCCTTTAAGACTATTTTTTGTAACGTCAAATTGACTACTCGTGGACAACACCATAGACCACGAGCTACCGAGTTTCATGGATTCCTTCTTGGGCTACAACCAAATCAAGATGAAGGTGTCAGAATTTAGAAGAACGAATCTTAGAATTTAGAAGAATGAATCATGTATATTTCATAAAATAATGTGCACAGAGGTCAAATTTATACATTGCAGCCCTAGCATCAATTTAAAAAACTAATTAAGTCAAATCGCACATTTATATGGGTCTTCACTAATTGATGTTAGAAATCAAGTCGTACATTTATGTGGGTTTCCACTAATTAATTACTTATATTTTCCTATACTTCCCCTCAAGCTGGTGAATAGGAATTTTCCATTCCCAGCTTAGATAAAATAGTTCAAAAAATTGAACTACTAAGCCTTTTATTGAAACATCAGTGAACTAATTGTGTGTAGACACATAAGGCATACAAATCAATCCACTCTCTAACTTTTCTTTAATGAAGTGTCTATCAATCTTAGTGTGCTTTGTTCGATCGTGTTGTACTAGGTTGTGAACTATGTTGATTGCAGACTTATTGTCATAGTAGAGTCTCATTGGGCCTTCCCACTTAACCTTAAGATCTTTAAGAATAATTTTTAGCCATAGCAGTTCACACACGCCTTGAGCCATTGCCCGAAATTCTACCTTAACATTAGACCGAGCCACCACATTCTGTTTTTTACTCTTCTAGGTCATAAGGTTCCCACCAAGAAAGGTATAATACCCGGAAGTTGACCTCCTATCAACAACAGATCTAGCATAATCAACATCAGTATATGCCTCAAGCACTAATCCTCCATTTCTTCTAAATAAGATTCCTTTCTCTAGTGTTCCTTTAAGATAATGGAGTACTCTATGAGTTACTTGCAAATGAACTTCCTTTAGGCTATGCATGAATTGATTGATTACACTCACTGCATATGCTATATCTGGCCATGTATGAGAGAGATGCCTCAGATAAACTAGTAGAGATGGTGATGGTATTTAGGCTTATAAGAAAGGCTTTGTGAGATGGTGAGAACCTTTTAAAGGATAAAAAGTGTGCAAGAGTGTATAGTGGTTGTTTTGTGCATTCGATGGTTCCTTTTCTGATGGCAATTAGTAGGTCCTGGTCATGATCATCTACCTAAACTTTAGTTTCATCTTGTAATGAAGGCTTAGAGATTGTCATCACCTCATTCAAAGGATTTAGCTCGGGCTCTTGAACTTGCATCGGTGTAGAAATAACATTCTTTTTCCTTGCAAATTCAGACATTGGTTCAAGTTTTGACATAGATTCAGGTTCAAACACCTTATAAAATTTCCTATTTCTAGGAGTAATATCAGACTTAGACACAGGTTCAAGCTCAGACATAGACTCGGGTTTAGACACTGGTTGAGATTCAAACACTGGTTTAGACATCAGTTTGGAACAAGCTTTAAGGTTCATTGAAAAATCAAGATAAAAGAAACCTTCATTATCTTCCTTAGATGAACTATCCCCTTGAAGATAAGGATTGATGAGATAAGACTCTTGTTCACTGAATATGAAATCTGTCGAGACATAGAATT
Organism: Combretum micranthum; assembly: GCA_024138025.1. NCBI lineage: Eukaryota > Viridiplantae > Streptophyta > Magnoliopsida > Myrtales > Combretaceae > Combretum > Combretum micranthum. The sequence goes on from JAMXBD010003321.1 coordinate 36,070, forward strand.
TCTTTGAAGGAGGTTGGTAGCGTTTATACCCTTTTTGAGTTGAAGAGTAGCCAAAGAAAACACATTTTAGAGCTCTTGGATCCAATTTCCCTCTATTTTGGCTATGGACATGAGCAAAGGATACATACCCAAAAACTCTTGGGACAAGATTGCTTTTAGCGTTTAGATTTGGATAAAAAGACGAGAGAATATCCACAGGACTCTTGAACCCTAAGACTCTAGAAGGTAATCGATTTATGAGATAACTGGCTGTAAGAATGGCTTCCCCCAAAAAAGTCTTAGGCATGTGTTTATGAAACAACAGGGCTCGGGTTTTTTGAAGTAAATGACCATTTTTCCTTTCGGCTACCCCATTTTGTTGTGGGGTATTAACATAAGATGACTCATGAATTATTCCCTATTTTTGAAAATATAGGGTAAGAATTTGATTGAAGTAATCCATGGCATTATCCGACCTAAACCTTTTTATATTAGCCCCAATTTGGTTTTTGATCATAGAACAAAAATTCGGAAGTATGGTACTAACATCAGACTTGTGTTTAAGCAAGAAAAAAGCCAAGTAACACGTATACAATCATCAATGAAAGAAACAAACCATCTTGCCCTAGAAACATTAGAGACAAGAGATGAACCCCAAATATCACTTTGAATAAGATAGAAAGGAACAAAACTCTTTTAATTTACTAATTGGAAAAGTTATACGCTTGTGTTTAGCAAATTCACACACTTCACAATGAAAATCTTCAGCATTCAAACTTGTAAACAACGAGGAAAATAATCTTAATTATCCTAAACGACGGATGTCCTAACCAAAAGTGATGAAGAAGGATTTTCTTTTTACTTGATAGAATTGACTTAGATATGAAAGAGTGAGATATTGGTTATAATCAAATAACTTGGTCCTCAAAGATAGTAAAGGCTATTTCATTCCCTAGCATGTCCAATCGTCTTCTTCGAATCCTTGTCTTGAAATATGAAATAACTAGTGTGAAAAATCACATTACAAGATAAATCTTAGGTGAGTTTTTGTATAGACATAAGAATTGTGGATAATTTAGGGACATGAAGAACATTTCTCAAGATTAATGATGGACTAATTTTGACATCCCCTACACAAGCCACAGTTGTTAAAGATCCATCGGCTATGGATATTTTCCTACCACTAAGACATGGTTTATAGGTCACGAAACAATTGGATGAACGGGTCATATGGCCGGTGGCTCCTGAATCCATGATCTAGGAATTAGTAAAGTCTATATTCAAGGCATTTAATCTAAAGGAAAAGGGAAATTTACCTAAATATGCCGAAGAACAAGCACCTAAAGGCCATTCAAGACTATTGATAAGAGACCTCAACCTTTCAATCTCCTCTTGGTTTAGGCTACTTGCCTCCTGTGATGTAGGTTTACCTTGTGGTGTTCCAAACATATGGACTTGTCCACTACTTCTTACCTGGTATCCCATAGGCAGAAGATGTGTTGTCTAGAAAATACAAAAATTAACTGCCCCAAAAAATTATGCTCTAAAAAAATTCCAGAAGTAAAAACAACCAGCAATGAAGGCTAATTAATAAAGGAACCAGCTTAAGAAAGGGGGTAGAAAAAAATTCCAGCAATGAAGGTTGGAAACAGACTATATGACTTGAAAAAAAAAAAAGAAACTTTGTTTTTGTAGTAGAAAACAAAGTATAAAGGATAAATGTTACGATTTCCCAGAAAAAACCTAAGGCTCTGATACCATGTTAGAATTTAGAAGAATGAATCATGTATATTTAATAAAATGATGTGTATAGAGGTTAGATTTATACATAGCAGCCCTAACATCAATTTTGGAAACTAATCAAGTCAAATCGTACATTTATGTGGGTCTCCATTAATTAATGTTAGCACTTAAATCGTATTTTTATGTGAGTCTCCACTAATTAATTACTTGTATTTTCCTACAGAAGGAAACTAACAAGGTCCACACCTTATTCGTCACATCCTTCAACACATACTGCTACAAAATGATGCCATTCAGATTGAAAAATGTCGATGCTACCTTCTCTAGGTTGGTCACTGAGATATTTAAAATGCAAATAGCCCGAAACATGGAAGTTTATGTCGATGACATGCTTATAAAGAGTAAACGAGCAAAGGCTCACTTGCATGACCTCCAAGAAACTTCTGATTGACTTCACTTCTTCAACCTTAAGCTCAACCAACAGAAGGTTATCTGATGTCCTGAAAAGGGATCAAGGCTAACCTCAACAATATTAAACCAATCTTGACAATAACGCCACCACCTTGGTCAAGCAAGTGTAACAAGTCACCGGAAGGATAATGGCGCTAAGTAGATTCCTTCCTTAGAGCACTGATAGGTGCTCAGAATTCTTTAAAATCCTCAAGAAACTTGACCAATTCTAATGGATGGAAAAATCACACTAGGCCTTTAACAAGCTGAAGCAGTTCCTAACAAACCCTTCATTGTCAATGACTCAACTCTAAGGTGAGATTTTATATCTTTACCTCATGGTGAGTGATAGAATTCTCTTGTTTATGCTAACCAGGGAAGGAGGAAAACAACACAGATTGGTATATTACATCAGCCACATCTTGGAAGGATAAAGCAAAGATACACTAAATTGGAAAAATTTGCCCTGATAGTGGTAATATATGCGCATTGGCTATGCTCATATTTTCAGGCACACCAAGTCGTTGTCTTCATTGACGAACCAATAAGGACAGTCCTTCAAAAGCCTGATGTCTTGGGAAGGATGATGAAATAGGCAATTAAATTTAGCACTATGGAGTACAATACCAACCCTACGAAGCTATAAAGCTGCAAGCTCTTGCGGACTTTGTTGCTGAGCATACCGGTACACCCAAGCCCACCGACAACCAAAGGCATGCATGTACCCTCTAGATCTTCCACGCGCGGGGGCGCGGGAGGGGGGGGGGGGTGGCGGGGGGGGGAAGGTGGGGCACGGATGTGTTGTCCTGGCTTGGTCTTGGAAGGACTCTATGGAGTCAAGATTAGTTATGCCTTAAAATTTGGCTTCCTTGCAAGCAACAAGGAAGCAAAATATGAAGCCTTACTAATAAGGCTTAAGCTCGCTACATGTGTGGGAGTAGAAACAAGAGACCTCGAAATCTTTTTCGACTCCTACCTTATGGTGCAACAGCTCAAAGGTATGTATGAAGCAAAAAAAAAAAAATGAAGAAATGGCTGGATATCTAGAAGTAGTCTGATTCTTTACCAAAGAGCTACCCTCCTGAGACATCACTAAGATACCTAGAGCTAAGAATTCGAAGGCTAATAAGCTTTCCAAGCTCGCCTTCATGATATTCCCTGTCCTAGGAAAAATCGAAGAAAAAATCTTCAACGAATTCTTGCCTGAGAAATCCACCACTACAAGACCCCCGAGGTACTAGATCTATGATAGACAATCCTACCCTCAAGCTAGATGACCCTAATAGAACAATACCTTAGGGATGACACCTTACCTCCAGAAAAACAGAAGCGAAAAAATTGATGTACCGAGCAACTAATTCTACTCTAATTAACAAGGTCTTGTATAAAAGATGTTTCAGTTTGCCCCCCCTCCGATGTTTATGCCTAGAAGAAAGGCAATGTGTCCTAAAAGAGCTCCATGCTGAGAAATGCAGCAACCTTATTAAGGCATGATCATTGCACACCTAAGTAGTGTGAGCTAGCTATTTTTGGCCAACAATGAAGGCCGATGGAAAGGAGGTTACCCAACAATGTGAGCATAGTCAAAAGATCACCCTCACTAGCCATGCTCCAAGCACCAATCTGCTTTGCCTTGCCAATCCATGGCCATTCATCATGCCGGGATTGGATATCCTAGGCCCATTTCCTCCTCCATAGGCTAAAGGAAGTTCATGATAGTTGGTTGTGACTACTTCACAAAATGGATAGAAGCAAAGGTAGTGGCAAAAGTCACGGACAAAAACATCCCACGCTCCATAATGATGGAAAATGGAAGGCAATTCAGCGCCAAGAGGATAAAAGATTTTTGTGACAAATATCATATTACTCCGTGCTACACCTCGGTTGCTCACCTTCGAGCTAATGGCTAGGTCGAAATAGTCAACAAAACCATCATGCAAAGTCTAAAGGCTATGGTGGACCGTTATAGTGGTAAATAGGCTGATGAGTAGCCTAGCATACTATGGGGATACCGTACCACCCGACGAATCCTGAGAGATGAAACCCCTTTTCTCTTGGCTTTCGAATTAGAAAATGTTCTACCCATGGAGCTAGAATTACCGAATATTTGAATTTAGTCCTGCAATGAGCTAGTCAATGAGGTCAACTTCCTAGTAGAGCTCGATGCCATAAAAGAGGCACGATATGCTGTAAGCGAAAGAGTTATTGCCTATCAGCATAAGGCAACCTGCTACTATGACAAGAAAGTAAGGCATAAAGTCTTTCTTCCAAGAGACCTCGTTTGGAAAAAATTAGAGGCAATGGGGTTGGAAAAAGCTCAAGGAAAGCTTGCCCCGAACTGGGAAGACCCCATCAGCGTAAAGGAAGTCCTAGGCAATGATGCATAAAAGTCAAGACACTGGATGGCAAACTCATACCTAGAACATGGAATGCGAACAACTTAAGAAAGTTCTTCGAATAGCTATGACATGCTTATGTACAAAACATGAACATAAGGAGAAAACAGTCATAAATATAATGGAGATTTTACGTTGAAATTGCCTCTTCAAGCTTTTATGTATCCAACAACACACAGCAAACAAAAGATATTCGGCAAGGGCCAGAGTTCACACAACTCTGTCCCCTCGTGAGCTAGGGTAAATCCTTTTTAAGGGTAAGTCCCACTAAGAGCTTAGGTAACTCACTCTTAATGGTAACTCTCTTTGTGAGCTCAAGCAAATCCCTCTCAACGGTAAGTCCTATCAAGAGCTCGTAACTCCCCTTGTGAGCTCGGGTAAATCCATCTCAAGGGTAAGTCCCATCAAGAACTAGGGTAACTCTTTTTCGTAGGTAACTTCTGTCGAAAAATCGGATAACTCGCCCTCAAAATGCCTAGATAAAAAAAAAAAAAACACACACACACACACACACACAAATGAAGAGGTATCAAGAAAACAAATTCAGATTAAGGAAACAACTTTCATCAACTGAAAGAAGATTGTTGCAATAATTTTGACTGGCATTCCGACTAAAAATACATAACAAAGTTTACATTCATACAAGTTTCTTTGAACTAAACACGACTTCAAGCTGGAAGACCTTGCAAAGGATTTGGACCATAAATTAGAAGGCTTCTCCAATATCCACCCAACCACAACTCGAAAATGCAGATTTGGACTAAACACGACTTTACTTCCCCGACCTCTCAGTCACAAGACTGAGCTTGTCCATCAACCTTCATCCAACAATGAATCTCGATTGGAGAAGACATTGGAACGACCAGGAGGACAAGAGCAAAGCAGATCTCCCCTAAGTGAGTAGATAACCAATAAACCATCAGGAGACTGGGCTCAAAGGGGAGAACATTCCCTTACAACCCTAACAACCTCCATTTGCCATTAAGGATGGTAGAAGAGGGGTTAAAAATGAGGTGAAAGAGTTAAATGGCCCTTGCACGATGAACTTGACTTCAAGAAGTGCCCAAAAGCCACAGATCATTGATGGAGGATGAGCCCTTGCTCATGAAAAACCCTTTATTGTAGTCACTACGACTACTCTACCAAGTAATAGGTCGTGACAACTTTAACCTGGAGACTACAAAAGAGAAACACAACCCCTGGTCGAACGACCATGACAATAGCAGGAATGGGTAAAGGACAACATGCCCAACACATTACCGGAACCCCAATGATGAGCCCATATAAACAAGGACTGCAAGGCTTCTGACCCACTTAAATAAAGACAACAGAGCTTCAACAGCACCATAGGACTTGCCACCTCTAGGGGCTCGACTTTTCAACCCATAGCGGGTTAAGGGAAAGAAGGTTCATGGTTTCTCAAACTCTTAGGAACTGATGGACGGAAAGGGAAGTTTAAATTTGTGAAGCCAAGAGAGATAAATTAGGTTAGTGGAGAGATATCTACCTACCGGCTACTTATAGGCAACAAAGGACTCTAACACAACCCGCATTAAATGCCACCAAACCTTTGGGATCCCAAGGTTAGCTCACCCCAACCATCCAATCGTGCCTAGGGAATCTACGTACATTGAAAAAAAAAAAGGTTTTCTAGCACACGTTGACCCTCTTATAGAATAACATCCTCTATAGAAAGTTGTACTGACAATCTACTGCTGACCGAGGAACTAAATGACAAATCTAGCATGTAAAAAAAAAAGAGAGATTAAAAAATAATTGAGAACGAGCCCAAAATTGAAAAATATATCCGTGTATTAATGATGAAAAAGTATACACTCCTGAAGGATTACAAATAGAGAACGACCCTAGAAGGTCAATACATGAAACTAGCTCGAGATGAAGCCTTAAAAAATATCAATCAGTTAGGCCTACAGCAGCCACAACAATTGCCTTGACCTACCCTTCGACGTGACCCTCTACTTAGGGCTCCACCACAATATGGGAAGCTGCTACCATCAAAGCCTGTTGATCTGACATGCGAGCCTCGACCACAGATGCAGTGTCAATCTAGACTTCTTCAACCTTAGGAATAGCAGCGACATCAGCCTGACTACCTTCTCTGACTCTACCTTGCTGGCTTCTCTCTCCACCACCCTCCTTCTTAGAAGAAGCCTCTACCGGAGCCTCCCCTAAATGAGCTTCCAAAAAGCCGACATTCAAGTCCGGATACTTCTCTTGTAGCTCCTTTTTTATTAATTTGGTGATATTCGTAATGCACTTTACCTGGGCACCCTTCCACTCCTTGCTCTTAAGAAACTCTCTTAACATCCACTTCTTAGTAGCTTATTAGGTTAGTTGACTTCTCTCCAAGTGCTTTACGTGCACTTACAACATCAATGGGGAAGCAAAGAAATTCAAAACATAAGCAATGATGGATAATCACGTGCTAAGGATTTCAAATGACCTTACCCTCAGATTCTCCTTATCTAAGTTGGAAGATTGGATGCCTCCCTCAGCTTACCAATCTCCAAAGTGGTGAGCTCAAGCTCTCGTTTCTGCTTCGCAACTCCTTATTAGGCATCATGTAATTGACGGGAAATCTCATCTCACTTCCCTTTCACACTCCTCCATTTACCTTCGAACTCAATTGCCACTGTTTCAACAAGAGAAAGCTTTGTCCTTACCTCAAAGATGTTAGCTTAGCTACATAAGACCTTGTCTTCCATTTGCTAAGTAGCCTCTCATGCTCCTCCGTAAGTGCAAGCAGCTCACTCTTGCACCACATCTTACTTTGCCTAACCTCTGCGACCTCCTTCTCCAATCTCGCTTTCTCTACCTTAAGCCCCCCCGAACCCTAAACAAAGGAAAGAAACTCTAAATCACAGGTCATGGAGAATTCAACAATAGAGAGAAAGGAGGAGCACAATCTACTACCTCATGGTTTTCCATAAACACTCCAAAAGTCTCAGTAGTCGTCACTAACGCTTGAAAACAAACAAGAGAAAGTCAATAGTTGAAGAACAAAACACTAACGTCAACAAACACTATAACCTCACCTTGTATATCTTCCATGCTAAAAAATCTACAGTTGAATCCACTTATGACAAACCACCATAAAAAGCCCTAAACCTCTTCTTATCTTCTAAGCGGGCCACCTCCTTGAAAGAGGGCATTCCACAGGTATGTCAAGCACTTTAAAGCCCTATGTTCAATAACGTTGAGGGACCACTAGTAACCCCTTTACTAGGCTAACTCCTACAACTTACGACCCCAACTCTATTACCATAAGCACTATTACTACTCCCAGCAGCTTCTACCCTAGAAGATGGCATGCTACGATCTCGTATAAGCATAGGGGAAAGATGAGCTAGACTCTACTCCTTAGGAAACCAAGCACGACGAGAAGGCCCCTCCGAGCGGACGCTAGGGCCAGCATTCCAACATCGATAGAAGCAACCCTAGCTTCAACCATGAGACAAGCACTCCTAAGATCTTGTGCTTCCAAATCAAACGACCTCAACAGCCTGAGGCTTGACATCAATAGGATGCTTCCCCTAACCGCCTTCTTCTTGGTCGAAACCCTCTTTCTTTTCTTTAATGGAGCAAAAAGAATGTTAACCACCTCTAAAACCTGCATATCAGGCTCTGGAAAAAAAATACAACAAAACAAGGAACAATCAGTAATAAAGAAACAAACACCTGCCCGGTCGAGCTCAATAGCTCAAAAATCTTGAACCTCTTCATAACAACGTTTCTTCAGAGCTCAACTCGACAAGTGATGGTGGAGAAAGAGAGAGAGAGAGGTTACGAGCGCATTAAGAATCAAGCCATGCCTTCATCAGTGATCAACTTTCCACTTAAAAATTTCTTTACCACGAGCTCAACATCTAATTGCTTCCTACCTCGAGAGCTCATATATTCATTGATAGCCCCACGACATTAGCATCATGAGGTCTTAACCTTGGAGGCATCATATTACGAATAGGTTTACACTAGTTCACCAAAAGACCAAACTGATGTTGGGTACCTGCCTTAGCTCGAACGATCCAGAACTTCTTTTTCCAGTGAAGACCATTCGAACTCGTAAGTCTAACAAATAGCATGATGGAGCTCTTAGGTCGATTCGCAAGATACCACCAACCCTCATTAGATCCTTTGAAACAGTAATATCTCCAGGGTAGAACCAGAGTAGGAATCACACGAAGACTAATGCATAAGGCCTCAAAGGGCACTAGCATTTAGAAGTAATTATGCAGGAGAAAGCTGATGATGGTTAAAAAGGCCCTCTTAGAACGGGGAAAATGGCATCCGCTAACCAAAACTAAAAGCTTTCTCATATAGGGAAAAAGCCCAACCTTCTAACAAATAAACCTGGTCTGAGGAAGAAGCAAGGACAACCTCCTAGTCCTCTGGATAGCCTCACATCTCACCCCCGCAGTGCTCCTTAAGCTCTGCATTAGTAAGCGTGATGCGAACTCCATGAGGATAGTTACCCATAACCGCTCTGCTATGAAGAGGCATCGCAGGGCCTTTCGCTTCGCCATCATCTGCATACTCGTCTAACAGAATTTGGTACACCGTTTCGGCAAGTTTGGCATACTGACCCATGAAAGAACCACTACATATTAAGCTCCCCTTGTCACTGTGAATGGTAGAATCTCGGCTACCACCTTCAACTTCGCCATCAATAGAAACACTTGTATCACCTCGTGAACTCGAACTTCTTAAGCTAATGCTCGCCTCTCTCTCGTCCTTACTCACCTCAGCCATGAACCTCTGTACCCTACCATTGGAGTTGTGTGAGAAAGATAGGGTGTCGGAGTTACTTGGGCTTGACATCGCTAAAATCACAAGCACATAGAAATTTTAAGAAGGTGATAAGGATTCAAGATGACGATTCTATCAACGATATACAAAAATGCTGTAAAGAAATGATCGCGAGACATAAGTATTTATAGAGGAATTGAGGGGAGATGAAAAGGCCCGAATCAATGCATGAGCCAACCTCAACGCTTTAACATCATAACCAACAATTGTAGCTGTCGAATCTAAGGAATAATTATTATTAAGACCTTCAAATCTAAAGGGCCTCTAGAGAAACAACATGTCCTCAACTACAACGAAGTATACTGAGTAGGATACCTAGCAGGAACTCAAACAGCCCTTACCACAAAGTATCTTGACATGGGGATGCAACTTAAATAAGGGGTGTAGCTCGTTCAGGACTAGTAATGACCACCTCGAGCCAATAACCTCGCGCATTATGCACTCTCCTTTCTCTCCCACAACGAGAGTGGAGGAACAAATGTTGATAGTAGAATATAGCTCTCAGTCCACTTGGTCTATTGGGCTTTGAGGCCTAGGTACACGGGAGGGCCCTTATGATGCCCAAGAAACCTCACTTCGGAAAAGCTGCAAGGGCCACATGAGTTCGGCTGTCTAGTGAACTCAACCTCATGATATCTAATCAAAGCAAACACTCCAGTCATATATCGTGACCGAGGAGGACACCATCAACTCGACCCCACTTCGAGAAGCCTTGACTCTTCAGCTTGGGTATCTTTATCATGTTAGGTACGAGGTCAACTACTGGAAGGTAACTTATCCTGGTATGACCCTAACGCTGTACATATCCCCATTCCCTCTTGGGAAGGGAAACAAGAAATCAAGTAAATTGAAAAAGAGAAGTAGACTTGTCTATCTCGATACAGACAAATTGTCCTTACCTATAGATTGACTTAGGCATCAAAGTGGCCGCGTTGGGCAATCTCCGGTACTCCTCTAACTTTTCTTTTGTGTTTACAGGACCTATCTCTACCGACCCAAAATCAGCTCATGCAACAATTATATATGTTATAATAATTTCTTTAATTATAGCATGATCTTTCAATTTTATTAAATTTTATTAATTTCTTTCTCTTTGCATCCATCTTATAATCTATTATTCTAATATCATTAAAAAAAAATTAGATTTTTCCTTAAGATTAAAAATTTAAATATCTTAATTGTCCTATATAAGTTCATAATTAGTTTGTGTGTTCTAATTTTCTCTTTTTTTATTAATAAAAACAAATAACATTCTTATTTGAACATATTTAAGTCTAATTTAAAAATTATAACACATCAAGTTTAGATTATCTCAAAGAATTTTTTTAAAACATTTTATTGATACGTGAAAAATCATTTTCAAGACTTAAGAGAAGAGTTGCATTTCAAGAGTAAAAGCCACAATCAAATATAATAAGTTTTTTTTTTTAACATTGTATCATCATCATTGTCCTACAAACGCATTTGTTGTTATCATTGCTCTCATATGTAACAAGACAAGGTTTATTATTATTATTATTATTATTATTATTATTGTTATTATTATTATTATTATAAGTAATATATTGTCTTTCCCGCCCTTGTTATTTTTTCTTTTCGTCTTATTTTTTAATTTTATAATACTGCTGGAAATATTAATATATCATTATATTTCTTATCTTCTTTTTTCTTTTTTAGTTTAGATATTATTTTAATCTTATTTTCTTCATAAAACTTTTTTATTTTAGCTTTTTATGATTATCCTTTATAAATACTAATTATTAGAAATAATAAACAATAAATATTTTATATATGATATGATCAATATGAAACACCATTTAACTTATCTAAAATTATATATAGGTAAATGACAAAAAAAAAATGTTATAGATATAGATATCAACTATATCTAATATTATATGATTTTTAATCAATATAATGATTAAATGATAATTTATAGATAATTTTTCTACATATATTGCATATAGTATATAATATTATATTGTATATGAAATATTAAATTTTACAATATATGACATTTAGATCACATAGTTGATAATGTGTTGTGTATAACATAACATGTGTTATGCGTTATAAATGTTAAAATAATTCGTATTATGTATTGTATTATAATAGGTGTAGGTACTTTGTGATATTAATTATGGTCCCATCTTTTCATCCTATGTCCATTCCTATTTATAATGGTTCCACTTTATGCATTATTCAACAAGTTACGACCATTCATCGACACTAGTATTATTTCACTAATAAAAAAATAATAACTTTAAGAATTAACAAATTCAGCCAATCCATGGCACAATCACTGCTTTGTTTCACTAGTTATCTAAGAGACTCACAAACTATAGTGATTAAACCAAAGTCTCAACTAGGCTAACAACAATCGTTCTCAAAACAATTTGACAAAAAAGATAAAATCCTCTACAATTCTAGACTTAAATCATTACAATACAGCATAGAACTTGTAGCTCAAATTAAGATTGCTTTGAGCAATGGGAGATTGTTGAGAAAATATCAAATCAGAGCATGCACATAAGGTGTCTTCAAGTTTATGATGAGTCTTGTCCAACGACTAAAAGGATAATCCTAGGAATATTGGAAATAAATTTTTGGCAGTTGAATTTGGAAATTTGGATTGTCTCCATTTTTGTTTCAACCAATAAAAACATAGCTCCACTCCTCTTCAATTTGAAATGTTGATAATATCATAATCCCACAAAAAAATGGAGGTTATCTTGGTCGTTTTTATCTTCTGATATTTTAAAAAATAGTCGCTGTTTATCGACTCGTTAGATATGTAAATGTTTATCCCTTATCTCGTAAAGAAAAATTATAGAATATATTGGTCATTCTTCCTCATCTTGTGTTCAAAATCTTCTTGATGCATTTTGATTTTCTTCAAGCACAACTTATCTTATTTGCTCTTAACCGTTTTCTGACATCACTTTACAATGTCTTGAAATTTTCCTTTGTCCAAAGCATATGAAACTCGAGTGATTCTTAATTCCCATGATATTGGACCAAGTTGTATGGAATGAATCGAATGTACCACCTATATATTTACAATAAGTGGATCTGGACCTTCAAAATTTTATTAAACCTATTTAGATAAGATTTAGGACTTTCCTATGAATTACTTATTGGTACAATGATGACAATCTATAAGATTCTTTACACTTCTGATAATCTTTTACATATAATACATTTATTGTACTGTTATTGGATCTTCTACACTTTCTTCTAATAAACTTTCTGTTACAGTTTTCTTATAAAAACCTTCTACACTCCCTTTTTATACTCTTTAGTTGTTATAGCTTCTATCACTGACTTTCTGCAAGACGTTTTGATATTCTTTGAAAAGCTATCATCTACATGTTAAATAATTTATAAAGAAATGCCTAATTATCTGTATACACCATATAATCAATATTATCTTGTTTATACACAGTGTCCAATTCATATAATATATGTACACTTATAATCACAAATGTAACATCTAAACCGGATGCCATATTAATTCATATCATATTTTAACTTCGTATTTGATTATCTATCTAATCCTTAAATAGGGAACAATATCAATTGGAGAAAGACGGAACAATATTAAATACCTCCATAAATGCTTTTCTATAAATGTATTATACTAAAGAAATCACTCTTTTCTTTAAAGTGAAAACCACTTTATTTGGCTTTTCACCACTTGATATATCACCTCTTTATGGGATCATGTATAAATGTCTAAATTTTGTCTATTAACATTATGAGACTACGGTTGGCCTAATTAAAAAGAAAGAAAGAAAGAAAGAAAATATTTGAATACTACAATGATTTTCAAGACTAAAAAAAAAGTAATATTTTGGATGTTTGAAAGTTTTCGATGTATCTAGATCACCTAATACAACAAAGAAATTTCATTGTTGAAACTTAATAAAGTTTTAGTGCAATTATAATTTGCTATAATTTCATGACCACAAAAAAAAAAAAAAAAAAAACGCTATAATTAGTTCCTTATATGATATGATACAAAATTTTTACTTTTTTAATTCCTGTGTTGCAATATAGAGTTGTTGGTGACACTACCGAATAGGAATAGAATAACTATGAAAAAGTACCATAAGATTTCACACAAGAAAACATATATTAGGTCAAGAATGAATACTACTGAAGCAATATCATGAAAACTCACTAGTCACTACTAGAATTATAAAACCCTAGAACTCAAAAAGACAGGACTCCTGGTTTCTAATAATTAACTTAATGCTAAGTAGGTCCTAGAATCAAGGAAACATAAATCTAAAACCTAGAATCAACAACATATAGAGCATCAAAAATGAACCCCAGCTTCAAGAAACATCAACAGAGGCACTATCAATGTGAATGATGATTTGGTAATAACCATCCCAAGTGCACCACTAGAAGGAGTATCGGTTGAATTTTGGTTTGCTGATGGAGGATGGCTTTCAGGCTCCAGAACTTTGATGATCATTTTTTGGCCTCTTTCACAATGCCCGCCAACTCCACTGATAAAGTAGAACAGCCCGGGTCGATCAAACCTAAACGTTGTATCACCGTTGTTGGAGAAGAACAGCGGACGCGAGGATCGACATTTCTTGTACTCCCCTTCTGTCACCACCATCACAGAGTCCTTTTTGTACCTGAAATCTAAATTATTGCCAAAAAAAAAGAAAAAAAAATCAAAAAAAATTTTTTTAGATGCATATTGATTATGAAATTGGAAAAAGCTACTTACGAATGGTGTCATTGATTTGGAAGCGGTTTTCGGATGCCCATTCATTGTACATCTGACTATCATTTGATTTAGGAACAACCCAGCCATGTTTTCCTCCAACTTCAAACTCGAAAGACGCTGTGAATGTAACTTGGAAGCAAAGGAAAATGATGATGAGGGAATTGAATTTAGAGGGGATCAAAGGGAGGGTAGCCATTGCTGTGAGAAGTTTCTCTATATTTTTGAGCTTGTAGTAGCAGTAGCAGTAGAAAAACATATGAGACCAAGCGGACTTATAATGGACTGGCAGCCTAGGTTGTTACAATATCTGGAGAGAAACTAGGGGTGAAAAGAGGATTTGGTGGGATCATATGCGGGTTTTTTCAAAATTAACGTTTGACTTAGTAAAACTGCTAGACTAGGATGTTCTTGGGCGAAACAAAGTGAAAAGAGACCCAAAAGTGTGTTGAGCAAAATGTGCTAGTAAATAACTATATTAGGCATCTAATTCTTTTCGAATTTAAAATTCAAACCTACTGACTGTAGTATATATTACGTTGTAGGTGTTAATTCTGATTTATCAGACGCTTTTCAAGAAAAAATGAGTATCAATCAAATAAAAATTAGCTAGGAAGAGCTCGTGTATGATATGATTATATCTTTATATTTAGTTCTAAACAAACAATAAAGTGCCTTGACAAGGTGTGTTTACATATATATATATATATATATATATATTTATTTATTTACCTTTATTATTTTAATTTTTTAGAGACAATGTGTATGTCGTCTATATTTAGTTTTGGGTTGGGGATAGAGCCCAACTCCCCCGGCTGGGAAAAATTAATTTTTTAAAAACATATCTTATAGAGCAAAACGTAACATTCCTTTTCTTTATTTTTTTTTCTTTCACACTAATTAATAGTATTAAATTCAATTACTATAAATTTATACTTGGCTAAAAAAAATTTCTTAATAACTATTTTTTATTGGCAATACAACCAAAAGTCGGTTCATATTAAAATAGTTTTGATTTTATCACATAAAGTATTTGTAAATGACACTAATTATATGACATAATTTATTAACTTTTTTCTTTTTGCAATTATGTTATGAAAAAAATGCAGATAATTAAATATCTGTCTTATTCAAATAAATTTTCTGATTTTTATTAAAAACAAAGCTTATATAGGTTTCATGTATTAATTTTATTTTTTCTATAAATTAATACTTAATTTTCAATTAATATGTAAATATGTATACAATCTCTTTCGAAGTCAAATACAGAACCCCCTCAATCATTTATTGAAAGAAGTTTATGTAAACTTGTAAAGTTTTAAAAAATATCATGTAGAAATTATTAATATAATTCTTTTACATGTATAAGACGTGTGATGTAATTCCAATAACAAGTTGATACATATATATAATCCTAGTATTAGCTTAATTTAAGTCCCCATCCCTAATCATATAATTTGGTGTAAATCCTTATTCTAAACTAACAATAAAGTGCCTCAACATGATTAAATGAGTACATATTCATATATGTTTTTTTATACTGTAATATAATATATATGCATTGATCCATATATAACATATATGTATGTTGTCATATATTTCATATAAAATATTGAATAAATATTATTATATATGTCTTGTTTAGTGTGTGTATACCATATATAGGTTTATTATATCATAATAAAATATATTAGTAGACATAAATTATCTATCTATTATTATTAAGTGAATCCTTTTTTATTTGTGTCAAAAAATAAAAAAGTAAACTATTACAATGTTTTTACACACAAGTGTGGGTGCATAATCTGCTAGTTACATACATATATATGTATATTGTTATTTTACATGTATGTATATAAGTATCGTATTACATAAAAATTTGTTATATATGTTATTTTAGTATATATATGTATAAAATATATATGATTTATTTTATCGTATTAAAATATAACATTAATTTTGCATTGTAATATATATTTTGTTGTATGTATATGTTTGTATCTTGTTACATTATAATATAAATGTTGCTTTATATTATATGCATATATGATACATTTTTAAGTAATTGCCTATAATCTATAAATATAATATATACATGTAATATTATAGCTCGACATAGTATATAGCACATATATATGAATTTATAGATAGTAAATACATATATATATATATATTTATTTTGCAAGATTGTAAGATATATAATTATGTTTGTGTTGATATGTATCCGTACATCATCCATATGACATACATAAATGTCTTGTTGTATTCTAATGTATATATGCATGTAAATATACATACACATATATAATTTATAGTATTATATATGCATTAATATATTATAGATGTAGACATAGGCATAGTTCGATTCTAAACTAGAAATCAAACTGGAACAGTCACCAGCGATTCCATAACCTGAACCGGATCAGTTGGGTAGCTCTAGAACAGGTTATGGAACCACCGGTTTCACGATTCCGAGGCAGTTCTTTGACCTAGAACTAGTGGAACTAGTAGTTCTTTGGCTTAGAACTAGTGGAACCAGCGATTCCACCTGGTTCAATTGAAAAAAAAAAAGAGAGAAAATAAAAAATAATATTAAACATATAATTATTATATTTAAATTATTTCATACAAATAGTAAAATTTAGTACTTATTTATAATATTTAATATGTTATTATCAACAACACAAATGAACATAGCTTAAAATCATATATAATTAGTTTAAATAAACTTCTTCTAAAAGCACAATTCGTTTTCTTAATAATATGAGACTATTTTTTGCATTGTAATTTTTTTATCATTTTGAGTATTTCACAATCCCATAGTACTAACTATAATTGATATTGAATGTGTTTGTATACGTATAATTATGTATTATAAACAAAGTTTTTTAATTTTGGTTAAATAATTTAACACTTTTATATCCAATAATTATTTTGATTTTAAAATTTATTTTATTAAAAATTAAAAATTATTTTTTTATTTTTATTTAAAACAAAGATAGTTTTGAGGTCCAAAACCAGAACCGAGAACTGGTGGTTCCATAGAATCGGATCGGAATCGCGAGAGATGATTCAGTTCCGGTTCCTCAATTTTAAGACCCGGTGGTTCCAATTTCGAAACCGTGATGATGTCTATATAGATGTAAGCAACGTGTTTGATCTTGTCGATAAGTACTTTAATGGTAATTATGTATATCTGTAATTGTAGTTGATTTTTTCAAAACAATGTCAATGTTAATTAAACTTTAATTTTGTAAAGATGGCATGAAAAACATGTGTACTATTTTTGAGAAAAAAATCACAATAATAAAATTAGAGAAAAAATTACAAAATTATCATCGTTGTATTGCATGTTAAAGATGTAGTGCAAGAATCTAAATAAGTATCACATTTCTAATATGCGATATAGAGATGTACTCTAACAAACTTTTTAAAATAGGTGTATTACATAACCCATATGCAATATAGGTCTAAATGTGTATCCAATGCTAATTATGTAATATACTTTGAATAATTAATTATACGTGTACTTGCGATACACAAAAAACCTATATATTGCATGTTCAACATGCGATATAGCAATAGTAATTATGTCATTATCTTTATGCAATTTACATTTATATAATTTCTTTTAAATGATGGTTAAACATGAAATAATATTTGTAAAGATAGAATAAAAAAATACCATCCTCATAAAATGTAATAAGTGGACCGATAATAGAAAGGAAAGCCCAATGAAAATTCTCAAGCTAAGTTTTTGTACGTAAGCTGATAGGATCTATCCCAACAAAAAATATTATCTGTATTATTTAATCACAAGCAATGGGCTTTTGGTGTCTTTTCATTTTACCAAATCATTCATTATATATTATTTAAATTTCATGTATTAACCATGCTAATTGTATAATTCTGATGAATAAATTTTTATTTTGCTAAGGTTATAAACGTCAATTGTTATAATTACTCTTTATATCTCTTTTCAATTTCAACACAGTTGGATTTTATGTTCTATATTTAACCTAACAACGCATTCTCTATCTTTCTCTTCTCTGCCTATTTTTTTCATCATTTCATGATTTATAGGTCTACAGTTAAAAATTCTTACCGAAACTAATGTCTCCATAACATTTTAACTTATTTTATTATTTTGAATTTGATTGCTATATAAAATCTTAGTTTTCTCACAGCTGATGTCATAGAATGGGGGGGCTATTAGAAGTGTCATTCTATTAGATAAAAGTACTTTTCTTTTAAATTCAATGATTATATATTTTAGCATAATGCGTTGTTTAAATATAAGACATTGAAAGTCCTTTTTTCTTGTCTTTTTCACGTTGATTTCAATATGGAATAATGATAAAATTAAAGCTGTAAATTTAATAAAATTTTGTTGTGATTCTTTGTGAATGTTATTGGATTTTTTTTTTTTTTTTTTTTTTTTGCCCCAAGAATGTTATTGGATTTGATGAGAAGGAAATGAAGGATTTTATTAAAATCTCTGCAAATTCCTTTTGATTATCTCATAAAGTATTATGTTGTTGCAGGTTTTGATATCATATGACGGGGTGCAAAAAAAAAAAAAAAAAAAAAACGGAGAAGTCTTGAGGCCGTTGATTATACGCAGTTGATGGCTTTGAAAAGTATGATAAGCAGATTAACCGTGTAATAGAGGATTGATAATAGAAGTCACAATGATAAATTGAACGCTTTTATGTAATATTTAAAAAGAATTTGATACAATTGAGGTATGTAGGGAAGGACCAGAAACACAGATTGTTGTGCATACAATCCATTAGTCAATTGAGAAATTAGTGCTTTTGTATTGTTTTTAAATATAGAAATTACATATGAGATGTCTTTTAGTGAATTACTTATATTTGTTGATGCCGCAGTTAAAAGGGACCAATTTGTATTTATAATTAGCAGTCTTTTCTGTTAGATATTTTAAAATTCAAAATCTAAGAATTAGTAGTAAATTTTTATTTTATGTCGGAATCAAGTTTAAAAACCTTTTCATTGTTAATAACTCTTTTTTAGATTCCTACAAACTGTGCAATCAATTAATTGATAAATAAAGAAGTAAACATGTACAAAAAAAAATTATTATCTCTTCAAATTTTTTTATATTATTTACCTTCTCTGAATATGTTCTGACTTAATTGAGGCAAGTTCGCTTGCCAGATCATATCCTTATGTGTCCAATTCTGCTTACAGATATAGTAACCATAAATTAAAATTTTGAGCACTATTGTTGTTGAAATGATCTAGATACCACCAATAAAATCTAAAATTTGATTATAAAAGTTGGGATATGATTAGGAATTTAGAAATGAATAAAATGAACTAGATGGACAACTAAATTAAATTAAAATTGAGTTTGGTTAAAGGTTTTAGATTGTTAAAGACCGACAAATTAAACGTAGTGGAGTTGGAGAGTTGAGACCATGCCATGTCGTGCTCTAAGAGATAATGCTAAAATCCCTAGGATCTCACCCTACTAGCCCCTATATAAATATTCCTTTATTTTTCTTCCTTTACCTTTTAAGGAAGCCTCAAAAACCCTAAGATTAGATTCTCTAGACCTTAGCCTCCACTTAATGTTAATTAAGTAAGATTAAAGGAGGATCATCACTAACTACCGAGGTTATCTGCTTCATGATAGAAAATGAAATGGAGATGATCTAGAAGAAAAGAAGAGCAACAAACATAGTGAAATTCGAAACAAGATGTGCTTGAGATTTTTAAGCGTTAGAATGCAAAGTTTATAGTGTTTTAAGTGCATATTCGACTCTTGGTATTATAAAGATACAGTGGTAGGATATAAGACTATTAAAAAAAAAAAGAACATGTTTTGAGTTGGAGTTTTGCTAGAAACTAACTTCTGGAGGAAGTAGGTGTTAACATGTATCTAAACTATGGGAGAAAGAGGAAACTAACATAACGTTTAAGGTTGTTAGTGTTAAAGCTATTAAATAAAGAGTTCGTACATAAAAGTTCTTAAAATTTTGAAAAGACCATGATGAAGTTGAGAGATTGCTGTTAAAAGTTGATGGATTAAGCTTTTAACTTTGATTAAACATGTTTTAAGGAAAAGGGAGATAAAATAGGTGGGTCTGGATATGAACATGACCATCCAACACCTCTAAATGAAGATTCTCAAAAGTACCAAAAACTAACCCAACCAAAACATATAAGAATTCCCAACTATAAAGATACATGATCGAAGCATGGATTGTGCTTTAGGTTTAGTAACTCACTAGGGCAATAAACTTGAAATTTAAGGGTACATGACTGATACATGGCCATTGTATTGGATCTGTTCCTCACTATTCTCAAAGTGTAACTATAATACCATAAATTATATGTCTACTTAAATTTTGGTAATTGCTAAATGGATAATAATGTCTCATGGAAGTTTTAGAAATGTCTGAAAAATCATCCATATTTTTTTTGCAAATTTAAATATCAATAATTACCAATATGTTTAATAAAAGACATAATCAAATAAATAAATATATATATATATATGCATATACAAGATCTATATCAAAGAAACATTTTCAACAAAATAAAACAATAATAGTATAGTTAATATATAAACTAGGGACTATAAGCAATAAGTATAAGTGAACTAAGGCTCGAAAATAATTCAAAAGGTACAAACAAAAGATAATAACTCATTAAATAAAATTGCTAAACCTTAAAAATTAGTAGAAATATAAACGATTAATTCTTAGAGCTTATTAATCAATAGAGAGAAATTTTAAGATAAATCACTAGAAATAAAAAAAATAGGTGTTATTGCCAATAACAGATGAAAATCTACAAATCTAAAACATAAATTAAATTTCGATTTCACAAACATGAAAATTAGAAAATTCTAAGCCTATGGAGCCTAAAATCCTAATTAAGTCTATCAAGCTTGGAAACTTTAATCATATATACGATTACTCGATCCTATAAATATAAAATACTAGAAATCAACTAAAAACTATCTCTTATGAAATTAGAAACCTAAGAATTATTTTCAACATCATTGTCTTGAATCAATTAATAATTTGTTCGTATAATCATCAATATCTGTCACAATATCATGAGTTAATTGTCTTATATACATTATTAAAACTTAAGTCAAAACCTGAAATTTTCCAAGAAAATTATCTCCTTTGCAGTGACCTCCAATGGAAACATTTTGGAGAAAAATTCAATTCCTTAAGATTGGAAAATTTCTCCAAAATTCCTTAATTAATGAATAATAATGACATATATTAGTAAAATGCATTACACACAGACACAAGTTAGAGAAGCCACCACCAGTTCCTTCCTCCTGGATGTAATTTCCACCATAAAATCATACAAGTTTCTTAATTATTTAATTCAAATAAAACCATACATAATAATTTAAAATTATAAATAAAGTAATATAAATAATTTAAAAGCTTAATTCTCAAAGTAATTAGTTTCAATTTATGATAGATATGGTAAACCTCTAAAAGTTTTTATCGTCAACATGGTGAGTTGACTTGATCGTAAGTTTAAATTCCGGTTATACAATTGAATTAGAATACTTAAAAATTTAATTGTCAGTAACAGAGCTCAAATCACATGTAATAAATTGATCGCCTAGAATAAAAATATAACGCGTATAAGGTTTGAAAATTTGACCCATGCCAATATGAATCATTTTGATTATAGTTATTTTTTCTACAATTATTTCAAGATATAATAATTAATTGATAATTTAACAAATTTGCTTATAAGTCTAACACCTATTCTATCTAAGGGATAAAACTTTATCCTACAATGAGAGGTAGCTAGAATTAAATAGTGTTATCCTAGTTGTTTTTTAATTCTTATTTGAATTATATGTACATATATATAGTAAGTCCTCTCTCTCTTTCCTTTCTTCTTCTTCTCTTTTTCCATTCTATTTCTTCTCCTTTTCTTTTTTTTTTTTTTTTTTGTATTGTTTTGTTGTTCACGTGGCTATTGCTTCTTCCTTCTTTTGATCAACAACAACATCCACAATAGCAACAACAATCAAGGTATTGTCATCAAATTCCTCTTTTTATTTGTTTTATTACCCGGATTTCTACAACTGCTTTTGGTCTTCACAAGACAATCCACACACACACAATAGAGCCCTGCTCTATCACGCACACTCTATCGCTCATTGAACACCCCCACCTATGTACCAACATGAAACAACATAGCCGCACTACACTGGTGCATACATCATCACAACACACACGCACACTAGCATCACCCTAACTATAACACTCTAAATTTAATTAAGGCACTACCGCAACGAATAATACTTTATGTATTATATGCCCATGCTTTCTTAAATGACATGTTTGTTTTAAACATTGCTAACAAATTTTAGTTAATAAAATTATTTGTTTAGATTTCTAAAACAATTGGATTTAGTTACAGAAAAATCAGACCTTATAAAAACATAATAAAGGTCTCTACTCCAAACAGAGCAGACTAACTTTCCAAGAAATAAAATTTTATAAAATCTTTTACAATCTACTCTCAAGAGTATATCAACTTTCCTAAAAACAAAGCTTTTAAAAATATTACAAAACTTATGGGATTCTTAGCTAAGCCCTTAAAATAATATTATAAACTTAAAATATAAATCCAACTCTTTAAACAAAACAAAATAAAAACAAAAACAAATGAAATCTCAGGTTCTAACCTACTTCATTCATCTAACACTGCCCAAAGCCCGAGCTAAGCATCATCACTATCTGTCGTCATCAACAACATCATTATCATCCCATCATCAACATCAACATCAACACCATCACCATCACCATCACCATCACCATCACATCACATTCATCCTCATCATCATCAAAATCATCAATCATCAAATCAAGACCTGGAAAAAACACACAACAAAAGAATGAGCCGAAACCCAGTGCACAGTAATGCATATATCCACAGAGTGGCACACAAGCCTTACTAAATGCAATACAACAAACTGCAAGTTATTATCTTTCATTTAAATAGATCAAGCAACACGGGAGTACTCACACTTTAACAACCCACTAAGAATCTGGGGTCCTAAGTAACCACATGACACTTAGGGGGTTGATATAGGCAGTTCAAATACCTTTATCTCCTAGATGATATAAACGATAAAGAAAAGTAACGTCCTCTTGTGTTTACAGCTATTACATGCTCTTTACTTAGTCTTAGTCAATAACATTGTCTAGTTCAACCGGTCTCATAAACATAGACTAAACCATGTTATATCACCCCGAGCTTAAGTAAATGTTATGTTGATATCATATACCCCATCGGCTATCTGCTGAGCCATGTACAAATGTCATTACATCATAACAGGGGTGGCTTAAGCACCTGAACTACTATGTCCGCTCGAACAAGGTTACCGCTCCCTCGAACCGGATTCAACGGCACATGCAAAAACAACACTGAATACTTAGGTCGTCTTTAAGTTCTTAATTCATTTTAGATGCCTATCCTAACAATCATCACACAAGTTACCACATACCTTGCTAATTCAAATTCCCAACATAAGCAAAGCATAGGCCATAATCCATCTCAAGAGATAAACCAAGTATCAATATATATGTTCAATAATTAAACACATATAAGCAATTTAATTAATTTTCCACTTATATCAAACTCATTTTATTACCTTATTTGATTAGACACTAAATAGGAATCCCGCTATCGCAGCAAAAATGGCCCCACCAAAATACAGACAGTTTTCCTTTGTCTGTCAAAGTATTTCTTTTCACTTTGATTATAGTATTTTATTACAAAAGCATCAACAAAGCATTCATATTCAAAAACATTCATTTCTGAAGCAAATATGCATTTGAAACAATATATTTACCATGTAATTTATGGTTTATCTTAACATATCATTCTAATCCAATTATTAGCTATTAAAACTATTTTAACTTAATCTTAGCGAATTTGATTATAATCAATCATTTAATTCAATCACTAGCCAAGATGATTAAAACTTAATCAATCTAATTCATTTTATCTCATTGCAGTTCATTAAGCCATGTTGAACTTAGGATGATTATTTTATATCTAACTTCTATATTTAATACAATTATTTGTTAAATCTATAAATTCACTAAACTCATCCTTAATTATATCAATTAGCTATCATATCACATTAGCTATCATTTACTTATTTCATTTTAGCTCAAAAGATTCATTTTATACTTAACTACACACATGTAATAAGCAAACATAAGTTTTTAACTTTGTTTGGAAAATGTAGCAGCTAGAATCAATCAAAATTTAAGCCTTTACACTTTTATAATTTGCAAAAACTTAAAACATGAAAGTAATTTTTATAGCAACTTGAATCACCTCAATCTAAGTTTAGATGAAAAAGTTATGATCAAATTATGGTCAGATTACGTAATAGGGAAGGCTAAACGACTTGCTACACGGCCGTGCTCAAGGCCATGCTAACCTAAAAAAAAGCCCAGATTCGAATTTTTCCCTTGCAAATGCTCAGCACAGGCTCCTATATGCCTATGCACATGCCCGTGCAGACCCAAAAATTTTGTCCAAAAGCAAAAAATTGTCCTTAACACCTTTTGCATGACTTCGTGCATGCTCGGGTTCCCCTGCAACTCCCTATCACAAGTTCTTTCCTCTTTTCCTTTTTTACATCTTTAATCCATTTTTAACACATCCTACTTCAATTAAAACATCATACAAGCAAACATACAATACATGAACACAACTTCTAACACTAAAAATCCCATTTCTCATCATCAAAACACATCCAACTACTTCATCAAACCCCACAACTACTATTCATCATTTTCCTGAACAATCCAACATGCATCCACCAATAAATCAACACATACAAACATAAACGACAACTAAAACAAAGTAAATATTAACTAAAACAAGGAAAAACAAGACTTGTCTCTTCTTTTAAGTAAAGCAACTTCTTCTTCTTCTTCTTCTTCTTCTAACTTGTTAGAGCTACTTTTAACCTTGATTTCCTCTTCCTATCTCCATTTCTAACTTGATTCTCTTTTAATTCTCGTTGAAATTGAGATTTTTGAGAGTTAAATTTGAGAGAGAAAAAGAAAAAGGAAAAGAGAAGAGGAAGAGAGGATACGGGAGAGAAAAGAAAAGAGAGAGAGAGAGAAAAAGAGAGAAAAAGAAAGAAAGTGAAGAAAGGAAAGGAAAAAGAAAAAGAAAAAGTAAAAGTAAAAGGACAATGATAAAAATTATGATATTTTAGAATAAGGATATTAGATTTAGAGCTTTTAGATCAATATTTTTAGTTCTAAAAATATTTAAAGTAAATTATTCATATATGGGGTTGAGAAGTTAATACTTGTGGTTGCTCATGTTTGTTATTTGTGTTAAAAATACTATAAATTATACTAAATATAAAGTATCGGACGTTGATTTATTATTTTGATTTGCGTCAGTATCTGATATTTGCTTGATTGTTAAATAAATGGACTTAATAAATATTGGTTTGATAATTAAAAATCAATCATGCATTGTATGATTGCATTGTTGAAGACCACCACTACCACACAATGGCATGAAGGATCATGGGCATAGAGGACCAAAGCAGCATAACCTAGTGTGTACCATGGGTCCTGTCCTAGGGATGGGAACTAAGTTGTCCTAAAGAGACGGCCCATCTTCTAAGGATGTGCCGAGGTTACTATTGTGAATGATCTTGCTTCGGGAATAAGGATATATGTATAAACATTATTCTCTATATATGAAAGAAATTGTGATGTGATAAAAATTGTCTTAAATTCTAAACTAGTAGAGTTTTTGGGTGTTAAGTGTAGATGTACCCTAACCTTTGATTTGGAGGACGAAAATCCGATCTATATATAGCTGATGGTTGGCTATATATTTTTTCATTTGCTTGCTTGCATTTCATATGCTTATTTTAATAAGTTGATTGTTATTGTTTGAACAATATGGAGCAAGGATATACTTCATTCAGCTAAATGTAGCTGACTCCCCAATAGTTTGTTTTTGTAAGTAAATTGAAAATTAGGAAGGGATTATGGAAGGCACGAAAGTTAAGGAAATAACTACAAGTATGCAGTAAGGCATGTTGTTTTCTAGGATAGAACATGATAACCGGGTTAATATTTAAACTTGGCTTAATTGCCATTTGTTAGTTTCCGCTTGGCCACTTACCTTAGGAAGTGGCACCCTCGAACTAGGTTACGAGCCTGATCACAACTTTGAGAGGTCATGATAGATTAGGCCCTTAGGCCTCCATAGAAAGTGTGGTTGGGCTTGATAGGTAGTTAATAGGGAAATTTCTAAGATCGAGCGGTCAACTAGGAGTAAGTACGAAATTATGACAAGTTATGTGGCATTATGGGACCTTGCATAAATCGTTACAATGGATCATGCTCATTGATGGTAGCCTATGAGAGGATGGTCCAAACGAAACTATTTCCTTCTTTTCTTTTTTGTGAGTTCTTGGGACTTATCAAACCCTCCTCTTCGGTATGTGTTCCACTAAAGGAACCTTATCCTTTTGGTTTGGTAAGAGTCTTGAGTACATTTGTGTGTATTGGTATTTATGGGACACTAAAAATACTTGTTTGTGGGCTTAAATCTTAAATAATGAAATTCATGCTTGTTGCATTAGTATAAGCATGTATAACATGCATGTGTGTGCTTGTTACCCCCATACTGAGTTTCACCGCTCACTTTTTACTATTTCAGTTTTTGAGAGTGTTCACCTCATGGACCTTCACTATAATTCTTTTGGGTATGGATTTGGTGAGGCGAAGGAGTAAACCTTTGATCTTTCACGATTTTCTAGAGACTTGAAAGAGAGACTTAATGTTAGACTAAAGGATTATTGTAATGATGTTTAAACATGTTTTCTTTTAGGTTATGTGCCAAACATATGTACTTGGGTTGAGCCTAGCTTCCTTCTTGCTCCTTTTTTCTTAGACTGCCTAATTACACGTTTTGCATAATGGATTCTCAATTGTTGACAATTTGACCAATGACGTTTTTTTTTAATTATCAGTACACTTAATCATGATTTCACAATTAAAACTTGATTAGAAACCCATGTAGCTAACAGAAGCTTTGCACATGTTGCACAGAGGTGTTATGTGCTGAGGAACAACCACACCCTTATATGCTTAAGGACGAGTTTGTTTTAGCTATCATTAAGTTTGTTAATGTAAATAGCCACTTATCTTCTAATTCTTCTTTTTGACAATATATGTCAAACAAGTGATGGATTGAGTTCCCTCCTTGAATCTTTTGTTGCTAATAATTCTAATTTTTCATTTTTCTAATTTTTTTTAGTACAAAAGCAAGATAATATTACCATGAAAGTTTTTAAACTTTTACTTTATCCCTCCTATTCGCTACCTAGTTAATCATGTTTTCTCTTAAAGAAGATTGAATTTAGTGAAAAGAAGAATAAGGTTTGTCCAAATTGAATTCGAGTCACACTTTATATTTGATTAATCCGACACACTGTCATTCCTCGAGGGTACCCTAAACATGACAGCCTGTTGTACACAATATTAAAGTCTATGAATGACTACCTTAGTCATACGAAGGCTTTCATATTATGTACAAGGCATACGCACAAGGAAGGGAACACTTCGGAGTAGTACAATTCATATTGATAACAATCATAGGAACAAGGTAAGAGAAATACGTATCATTAAACGTGAATAAGGTCAATCACAATTATTAGGGGCATACCCCCGCTAATGTCCTCTAGTCTACATAACACATTTCCTAATGGTCTTCAAAATGTTAACATGACATATAATACTCATAAAGAAATTTCAAAAAAGTAAATCCATCTTATGCTCCCATTTCTTCCATAAGGCTCAAAAATCCATTGATGATTTCCTTAATGTCCCGATCTTCGAATGGAGTCTCTAGCATACCTATTTCAATCAAAAACCTTGGGGGTGTAATCTTATAACGAGCTTAGCGAGATATTCCCTCTTTATTCGTACCTTTAATACAATCAAGTTAATTAGTTTCCAAGCATATGTTATGCATGCTATGCAACAAACACATGTTACTGACAATTATGTATGGGTATTCAGAAACCATATGTAGAAAGGATTTACGCCCTCCATATCAGAGGTCTCTACTTTCTTCACTGCTAATCCCCGAGCACTCTGCTCACAGAGATCAATTGGAACGGCTCATCCTTGGGATGTATCCTCGATACGCCTTAGTTCCTTGAAAATGAGCTTGACCTTCGGCCATTTTGATTCGTTGCATAGGAGTAGCGGTCTTTATTATATGACTTGATGGATGTAATGCCTGTCCGTTTAGTTTATATTAAATCCAAGTACAATTATGGTATACTTAAAGGGGATCAAGCGAGTATCATACACACATAAACAACATGCAATATTAATGATATACTTAAACAATCATTTGTTGGTTTTGATATGCTTAGTATCCATCGTCACACATACATAAAAGCATGTACATTTAAACTCATAACCCCGTTCATATTTATTTTATCTTGTACTTATCAATCCAGTGCAACTATCTATAAGCATAAGCAAGATAACAAAATAATAGGGGAAAACTCACTCACTCGTCATATTGCAATCTTCTGAGTCGTAGTAATCCTTAAGAACAAGAGTCTCGTATCCCTCATTACCTAGACAAAAGAAATTCCCAGTATGAGTTTTTCATACAAGTTCTACCCAAACTTTCTAATTCTATCTTGTTATTTTTGTCAAAATCCAGATTAGGTGAAACCTCAACTTAAAATGGTCATAACTTGTTTATTTTGACTCAGAATTTCGTATAAGATGTTATTATCTACCTAATCAAAAAGATCTATCTATTTCTAAGGTTATTTTGGACATTTGAAGTTGTTTGGGTTCGAAAATGGGTTGGTATAGTTCTAACACGAAAATTCCAACCTCAATTTGTAATTCTTTCTAAATTCTATTTCATCTAAAAATTTCATGGCAAACATATAAATATTTCTATAGTTGAAAAATCCTTTTAATATATACATAGACTCGTATTGTATGCATGATTCTATTAATGTTGTCTCAAAAATAAAATTCGTAGATAATCTTTATGAAATATAGAGTTTAGTGAAAAGTCATTTTTAGGCTCGTGATTAAATTGTTATTTTGTAAATATGTGATTTAACAACAAGAAAGTCTTAATCTAACATATATATTTTAAGATCTTTAAAAGTTTTATATTTGTTCAAAAATTCTTATTAACAATTTATTTTGTAAAACATAGTTTTACCTACTTGTGATATAAAATTCAAGTGTATTTTCCCTTTTAAGAAAAATTCCCTAAATTTGACTTTTTGAACAAACCTTTAATCCTTAGATCTTGTCAATATGAAACTTAATTAAAGAAAATTATGATTCTATATTTATGTTAGAGCTCATGAATATTTTATTTTCATACTAAATTTCTTTTAAATAATTATTTTTTAAAACATGAAGCTTTATATGGTTATGAAGAAAAATCATTCTAAATCTTATTACTTCTAAAATGTTTTTAGTTTTAGCATGAGGGATATTAAATGAATGGCTTGTTCCAACTCTTTATTCTCATAATAACTCTTTCTGAAATAACTTAATTTATTCAATAATTTAATTTTCGTGTAAATATAATATTAGTTCTAAATGTTAAGTTTGAAGTGAATTTGATATATGAAAATGAATATGTAGAAATAGGTTTGATATACAATGTTTATTAATGTAAATTATTGATGTATGAATATGTGTGATGAGATTAATGTTATTGTTTTATGTATATTAATGTGTGTATAGTATAATTAATGTTTGTGTCTTTTATGAATTAATATGTATATGTTATGTTTAAAATTATCAAAACAACTTTTGAAATGCCTAAAAATTTGTTAACATGATTTTTCAAGAAGTTAAGCCCATTTCAAGCTCAAATTAAGTTCAAATATAGCCCCAAATTAAGCCAAGTTAAGCCTAACCCATATATACCCCAAAAGTCAAAGTTATGATAAATATGAGTCCATGATTTAATCAAATAAAACCTCTTTTGACAGCCAAAAAAATCTATACGAATTTTCCACTTTTCTTTTCCTTCTCTTATTCTTTTTTCTTCAAACCATAAGCCCTAAACCTTAGCTGAAAACAAGCTCTTGGATTCAACAATTTTCTCCAAGCTAAAGTATCTTCATGTAAGTTAATGCAAGTATAAACTCTTTGTTTATTCTTTCTTGTAATATAGATATAGAATCCATGTTAGGATGAGTTTAATGTCATATAGTTTGAATAATTTTATGTATTAATGAATGTTAGGTTGTGTTTTGTTATTATATGAACTTATTATATGTGTTATGAAAGTATTGAGGAGTGTTGGTAAGGATTGAAGTTGATTTTGAGTAGTTAAGTTAAGGTGAAGAGTAGGAGAGGGATTTAATTAAATGAACTAGTATGATGTGCCAAAATGATGTTCAATATTGCTAGGAGCAGTTAATATAGACAGAAGATAGTATATGAAGCTAGATATGTGTTTGAAGATGGATTAAAAGTGTATTAGACTACGATTTTGCAAAGTACAAAACAAGGGAAACATAAACTTTTCAAACTGGTCTGTTTTTGCGTGTACGTCGGCATCTGGTACTTCAACACCACCGATGTAGAGGTGGTATTGAATATGATCAGAACCGATTTTTCTAACGCTACTTAAAACACCACCATCTTTTGTGAAGAAATTGGCCAGCGTTTATTTTTCAAATCTTGCGCCGGCTACTAGGGCTTCAACGTCACCGGCTTTTAATCGGCGTTGAATGTGAACATAACTGATTTTTTTAACGCTACTAGTGTATAATTCCAATACTGTCGGCATTCAGCTCTAATTTGCAGGTGCATGTTGCCCGCGTATCCCCTGAGTTTTTACAATTTCAATTGTCCTTCTTTGCTTCATATATGGTCTTCCAATGAATCTATAAGTTATATAAACATGTTATATATATGAATTAAATGTTAAAGCTATATGTTAAGCTCATTGAATCTTTTTATATAGTTAACTTAGAATTACGTGTTGTGTAATATATATATATTCTACGTTTAATTATTAATTTGTTTTGATATTCCTTATTTCAGCTAAAGGTTCTTCAGTTAATTTCCCTCCGAGTGAATATAGTAATACACTATTGGGTACAGGTACGCAATAACTTGCTTGTTGCATGCTAAGTTTAAATAGAGTCGGGCAACGGCTTTTGAGCCTTAAATGAAGCTATTTTCTTTATGGAATAGATATAGGAGATGTAAATATTCAGACTGCTTATATCAACCCCTTGAGCAGTTGTTGTTACTTAGAACCCCTAAATTCCCAGAGCATGATTCTGGGGTTTGAATACCCTACTATTGTTTTGTTAAAAGAAAACTTAACAAAATAGTGACTTGATCGTTGATGCATTTCATTCGAATTAAGTTTGCTTAACAAATCGTTTTTATATTTGTTATTGCGTATTGAGCTTTTGGCTCACTTTTGCTGCTTTGCAGGTAGTGAAGATGAGTTGTATGATGATCTAGGATACGGGTCAGATTTTGAGAGGGTCATGGACGAGTGGAATGAGTAGGACTCGAATGCCCTTAGTTTTTAGGAGAAGCTTTTATTTAAAGCATAATTCTCTATATATGAGGCTTGTTAAATAAGCCTAAGTTGTAAAAGACCTTAAGATCTCTTTAGGTTATCTTTTGTACTAAGCACAACTTGTAATTTTGTAGTCTCTTATATTGACACTAATCTTTGTGCATATAATGTATATATGTATAGATTGCTTTATTAGCAATCTTCTTTTGTTTAAAAATGGTTTATAAAGTGTTGGTAGATTTAATCAAACAATTCTCATAAACTGTTAGTTTTATAACAACCTTACATATAATGTGAAA
This sequence comes from Combretum micranthum, assembly GCA_024138025.1. NCBI lineage: Eukaryota > Viridiplantae > Streptophyta > Magnoliopsida > Myrtales > Combretaceae > Combretum > Combretum micranthum. The sequence goes on from JAMXBD010003321.1 coordinate 68,133, forward strand.
ATGTTATATGTGGTTGGGGACTCGGTACACTAAATCTTAGGATTTAGTGGGTCGGGTCTTTACACTTTCTTTATCTATTAATTTCTCAACATTTTGGTATTTAAAGAGTTATTGGAAGAAAACTAAAATTCTAAGTTGTTACAAATGAGTGTCTAATTATTATAATTGGTATCTATATTTCATTAATTTCATAAAGAGAAAACGAATTTACTTCTTAAAACTTAGTTCCTAGTTGTATATCGATTTTATTTTTAAGTGGATTTTTAAGTTATCTTAGAAAAATTGTTTAGTTCTTAGTGTTCATCAAAGTGTTAGTATAAATCTTATAAATAAGTTTTTAAGAAAAGTTTGCATAACGAAAAATTATCAACATCAAGATTTAATAATAAATTTATTTTAGTATTTGAAAAGAGAGTAATTAAACCATTAAGTCTTGAACAAAATTTTCATAAAAACAACATTAAAAATTTATGATGAACCTATTTAATTTTTTTTAAAGGTGGTTGTTGAATCATAATCATAAATTTTAATGGAAGTTTTTTCTAAGTGTCAAAAATTATTTTTATTGAGAGTTTAGTCTTATTTTCTTTATTAAAGAAAGAACTCCTTTTATTTTATCAAGACAACAACACTATGGTCATGCGTGAATATGAACTTGTTGCTAAGTAATATGAATAAAAATAATTCATATAAAGATAAAAGACATAGAAATAATATAAGAACATAATAAAAGTCAAGTATTGGGAAGTCTTAGCTTTTATCAAGGCTTCCCGAATTTAGACATGGACAAGTCCATAAAGAAAATAGAAGAAAAATTATTTTAACTTGATGAAGATAGGTCTAAGACTAGTCTTAATAAAATTGCATGAAATAAATAAATAAATTGCAAGAATTAAAAGAGAATGAATAAATAAAAGTTATATTGGTGAGTTTATAGGCTCTAAGAATATATATATATACACATAACTATATTTAATAATTTATAGGAGTTAGATTGGGAGCAAATAAAACATAACAATATAACAGCATAACAATAAAAATTATACATGAATAAGAACAAGATATGAACATATTGTTATTTCCATAATACTCATGGATTTAGAAAACATACAATATGGTCATGTTATGTTATATGAACATGAAGAAGATTTAGGAATTTTTACCTAACGATTTTTGTTGGTTGAAGAAAGAATGAAGTTTTGGTACTTGTATGTGGGTGATTTTTATGAAGAGAAGAGAGAGTTAAGAGGAGAAATTTGGGGAGAATTTTTGTGAAGTGAATTTGAGAGAGTTTTTATATATTTGAGAATGTGCGAAAGAAATGGAGGGAGAGGGTAGGTCTGTGCAAAAAAACTAACTGACCTGTGAACTGTACCGGATCGAGCCGAACTGAACCAAAATTATGGTTCTTTTTTAAAACGGTTTGGTTCACGATATGGTTCGGTGAAGAGCAAACAGTTTGTGGTTCGGCTCGATTCGAGACCCTGAACCGAATTGTTTCACATTAATTATTTCATTAAAAAATTAATTGTTTTTAAAATTTGTGACTTAAATATGTATTATTCATGAGAATAAATTAGATTTATCATATTATGTTTAATTATTATGTTGTCTACAAATAAGATAAATTTAAATTTTAGCATCTAGTATTCTAACTTATGAAATTTTTTTCCCTTTGTCTTACTAATTCTATTATTAAGTTACTTATTGATTCATATAATTGATAATATGTTAGTTAGAAAAATATAAAGAATTAAATTTTGTGTCTTATATTAGAATAAAGTCTAGTATACCATTATAATTCAAAATAATTAAAAAATAAGACTAGTCACGATTATAATTTTACAATAGATGAAATCCCTACCTTCCTATAAGTTTTACATGTTTATTTGGTAAATGATTAATTTTAAGTATTATTATTCATATTTGCATTAATGATAAGAAATATGTAATTGAAGTTTTTTTTATAGAATATATTTTTTATTTTATGAATAAAAATGGTTTGAACTGCAAACCAAACCATACAAAACCAATTTTTTTTTTCGATTTAAAAAAATTACAAACCGAACCATATGGTTAGGTTTGAATTTAAAAGAAAAACCAAACTGCAAAATATGGTATGATTTGATTCGAGGTGTAAACTAAACCGAACCATACCGTGCACACTCCTAGGAGGGGGTATTTATAAAGATTTGTGGAGGGAAATTTGTGTGATTAAAATTAATTAAAAAAGAAAATGAAATAGGTAGAAGTGAGAGAGAGGGTAGACGACAATCAAAGGGGAGAGAGAGAAGACGTGATTGAAAATTAATTTTAGAAGAAAAGTGTAAGGAAAGTTTAGTAAAAAGTGATGTAAAGTTTTTATGGGAAAAGAAAATTGTAAGGATAGATCTATAGGTTGTAAGAAATATGTAGTAAGAAAAAGTAAAGATTGGAGAATAGTGGTGAATAATAGTAAAAAGTAGATGAATAGTAAACTAAACAAATAAAATACCGGCAGTAAGAAAAATACCCGTAAAAGAGCAATATCTTATATTTTTAGATATTGATAAATTATGAAACTAATATTTTATAACTCCTTATGAAATTACGAATCTATATTGATTTTCGAAATATTTTTACTATCCCGAATCTCGGAACACGTTTTCAAGAACTGATCCCGTTTGGGTTTAAAATGATCAAATTTTTTACAAATGTGATCTTTTTAAGCTTTACTATGTTATTACGAACTGTAATCTACGATTACCTCAATTTTATTGTTCAAGGGTTTACAGCACGAGATTACTGGATCTAAATTTACTAGAATTTGTTATTATCCTAGGTTGATGATATGACCCAAAGTTAATTTATAATTAATACATGTAAATTGATTGTTGCATGTGTGTATGTGTATGTGTAGAGTGAATTATGGTGTTTGATATAGTTATATATGTTAGAAAGTAATAACTAAATATGAGTCTATGGTATATGTATTTAGAATGGTAGTTTATTCATGCTATTCAACTATTATGTTAATGCAAGCGGTTGTTGTAGTAATTAATGTTTGATGAATTAAGTGTGTTTTGAGCTAAATTTATAAGCCCTTAACCTAGCAGATTTGTGGCCCTCTCAAGCCCCAATATAAGCCTAACTAAGGCCTAAAGCCTTTCCCAAATTTGCCCCCAAAAGTCAACATTATTATGGATAAACATCAAAGCCTAATTGCATACTTAGACAATCCAAAACAGAGCAAGGGGAAAGAAAATTCGAAATTCCTCATTCCTCTAAGGCCAGAATTAAGTTTTCTTGGACTGAACACACTAAGAATCCTTCCCCAAGCCTTATATATACATTGAGGCAAATTTATTTGATGTTTGAGATGTCTTATTTTCCTCTTAATCCATAAATTATGCTTGTGTAGTATAATACAAGTAGTTGATATGCTAATTCTTGTTAAGATGTTGTAGAGTGGTTAGGAAAGCTTTAGAATGCTTAACATGTTATAGATAGGTTATAGTAGGCTCTTATGTGGTTTACAATGAGTTAGAAGAGTTAAAATGTAAAAATTTTTGTGTTTGGAAAATTGAGAAAATCTGCAATGTGAATTGCAGTGTACGCCGCCTCGTACGCCGCCGGCGTACGTGTCGGCATTAGAGTTTCTATGTATGATCTTTTGAAAATTATATTAAACGCCGCCGACGTTGAAGTTGAAATTTGCCAGCATTAGAATCCTATTTTCTGATCTTTCGAAATTTTTCTTAAACACTGCCAGTTTTGAGGTTGAAATTGTTGGTGTAAAAACTCCAAGATTCTGTACATAATGCATACTTAACGCCGCCTTATAAGCCGCCGGCGTTAAGGGTTTGCATTACCGACGTTAATGGCTGGCGTGGACTTCGTAAATTTCAAATTTTTCTAACTTCTTCCAACATCTTCCAATACATGATATAAGACTTTTTGATCTAAGATTTGCTCTATATGATTTGTATATATATATATATATATATATGTTATGTGATGACTTTAGATTGTTTTTACTTAAGGTTCAATAATTTTCCTAAGTTCTAATCTAGTGAATATAAGCTTGACTTAGGATAGTAATGTGATATAGTTGATTTATGTGGAACAGAGATAGATACTCAGTTGGAGACTCCTGTCAATTCCCAAATCAAACTAGGTACACAATACTTTGATTGATTGTTACTTAGGATAGTCATATACCAATTTGACTTTAATCAAAGAATAATGAAAGATATTGAAATTGGTTGTGCTTTACATCGTTGAATCAGGAACCGGAGAGCGACAACCTTATCATGATGCAATGACTTAAATCCATGATGCAATGGTTTACCATGATGCAATGATGGTTTATCTTAATGGCTAAGTAGATAGCTAATGGGGTTAACTGTATCGTTATATTCTCTACTTAGGTTCGGGAGAAAATAATATGTTTTAGTTCACGGGTATGGGACCATTGAACTAATTGATGTTATAGACCGGGATAAGTGGAGTGTATAAAGGAGTGTGAACTCTAAATGATACTATTACTATTCTTTATCTGTTAGATATAGGAGATATAGATATCCAGTCTATCTATATCAACCCCCTGAGTAGCTGCTGTTACTTAGGACCCCCGGAATTCTTAACCTTGAATCGGAGTTTGAATACTCTAATGTTATTCTATTCACTTAACTAAAGATAATGAAGTTGTGGTGATTTATTGCATAGCATTTAGTTAAGTGAACATGGCATATGTATTTGTTTGCACTATTGTGTATTGAGCTTTTGGCTCATGCTGCTATCTTGCAGGTGACTTTGATGATGAGCCCTATGACGATATGAGCTATTGGACTTACTGGGAGGATCCTATGGATGACTAAGAGAGAGAGAGACCTATTATATGCTTAGGATTCCTTTTGATATAATTTTCTTAAAGTGTTTAGACTTATTTGTTAAGCCTTAAAATGTATTTTGATTTGAATTATATTTGTAATATAGATGGGTTGCAAGTAAGATTCCTATGTTTATATGATCCTTGGGAAGTTGTAATGTATATATATGACGTATGTCTTGTATATAGGTGATGACCTACTACTTATATAGTGGTAATGTTTCTTAATTCAAATTATGTGAATGTTATATCTACTTTAAACAGGCAGCCATTACAAAAACCTCTTTTTAAGATGATCTTACGTATAATACTTGAATATTATTCCTAATATTTAGGTATTATGCGTGGTCGGGAGATTTGGCACACTTAATATATGGGTTAAGTGGATCAGGTCTTTACAGTTGACTTTAGGGTTCCAGTTTAACTTTTGACTTTTTGATTTGTTCGTAATACCTTAAAATTTTAGGATTATTGACCGTGTTATATTTTTTTGGTTCCAAATCTATGTTTTGCTTTATGTTTTTATGATTTATTTAATATTCTTCAGTTCTTTGGATTGTTTAATCGAGTCTAAGGTTACGTGTTGACTTAGTTTGAGTTTCGATATTAATTGAATTTTTTATTCTAAAACTAACCGAAGGGTCTAAAGTTTTATAATGTTGTCATCGAATATCTGCTTGGATATACTGTCCCGATTTTCATGTTAGATGTCAGATAAATGGATTGTTTAGCATATGAATTTTTAGTTGAACAATTATTGATTTTTCTATCTTGTTTTTGAAGGTTCTCACTCTTTTGAGGCTAAGGAATTTGTATTTAATCTTTTTTAGAATTTGGTTTTAATTTGAATCAGTTCTTAGGATTTTGATTTCAATATTTAACTCTAGGATTATTTTCTAAGGGTCTTGAAAAATTCAACAATTTACACATATGCATAGAACGAGTGCCTAATTGGTATCATGTTTGTAATTTGGGGGATATTTCTTTTAAATGCTATTCATTTCCCTTTCAAAAACAAAATCCAAATACCAAAGTTGAGAATAAATTGCCTTTTCTATAGTTCATAATATTGAATGTTTAAATCATTTATACAAGGAAGGAGATTTAACATCTATATGTTTGTTGAGAGCTTGTACTATCCTATCACCTATCTAATAATTAGAATAAATATAGTAGTTGGAATATTAATAATTTTAGTAATTTGATCATCGTTTGGGATGGCATGAGTTTTTAGATAATAATAGGACCAGTCTCATCAAAATTAATGACGGGATCATAGAATTTGTCTATTTTATACCTTTTCTTATTACATTGTCATTGTGATGTCATTATTATTATATGTAAGTACTTATTGTTATTAATGTTGATTGTCTTCTTTTCCAACTAAACAAACTTTGCCATTAATGTTGATTGTCTTCATTTCCTACTGAAAAAACTTTGTTGTTTGTAAAACAAGATAAAAATCATTTATTTTGTGCATCTTGAGTTGTATAAATGATTTGATAAATTCCTTCCATTTTAAGTTTGTTCAAGTAAAGTCCTTTAAACATATAATGTGCTGATTTTCCTAAATATTTATTTATATTGATTGTATATTATCATATCATTAAAGTGCAACAAAGCTTTTCCACCTTCTCTCTTCTTCTTAAAAAAATTTTAAAAAATAATTCAAAAAAAATTTATTAGAATATGTTATCACCTTCTAGCTTAATAATTTTAAGGGTAAAATAGGTATTTAAAAAAAGTCTCTTTTGCCCTTCCACTTCCACGGTATTTATTACTTTAGATATTTCTAATATAATCATTTTTTTCTTTAATTGAAGTAACTTTCTTTTAAGCAAGTAATAATGGTTAGCATTTTCAATTTCTATTTCTAATTGAACTTAAAAGCATTTCAAACTTCCACTATTACAAGTGGAAAAACTTTTACTTAAACAAATATTTGCAAAAGCTTATTTAATAAAACATGGGCACTAACAAGCCCTTAAATAAAAGTACAAATTTATAAATGAATCCAATCTCTATAAAACAAAGCAAAGAAGAAACAAAATACAAATATATCTCGGTCCTATTACATTTCACTCATCTCCCAAATCTTCAGAATCGCCCAAAACCCGGGACAAACATCATCACATCAATCATCATCACCATCACCATCCTCATCAACATCAACATCAACAACAATAATAAGAACAACAACATCAACAAGAACTCATCATCATCCACTTCATCAACATCATCTTTATCAACAACAAAACCTGTAAAAAGAATAACAACAACAAGAATGAGCCGAAGCCCAGCACACAGTAATACAATCACACACGGAGTGGCACACGAGCTTAACTAAATGCAATGCATCAATCCACAAGTTATTATCTTTTCATTAAAATAAACAAATCAACAATGGAGCACTCACACTCCGGAACAAGCCATGGGAATCTGGGGATCCTGAGTAACGCTCACGACGCTCAGGGGGTTGATATAAGTAGCCCGAATACTTATATCTCCTAGATAACGTTATATTGAAAAAGGAACAGTAATCTCATCCAGGACTCATATTCTACTTAACTTCACTCAACTTAATCCATAATATAATTCAATTTACATGCTCCCATAAACATTGAATTAAATCATATTACTTCCTCTCAAGAATAAGTAAACGTTACGCAGTTACCACATTCCTTATCGATTACCCGCCGAGCCTAGTCATTGCATCATGACTATTGGCCTAAGCGCCTATTATAATATTGTCATTGCATCATGACAACCCGCCGAGCCATATCATTGCATCATGATAAGTGGCCTAAGCATTTATTCTAACATTGTCATTGCATCATGATAAGTTGTCGCTCCTCGGACCGAATTCAATGACGAATAACACAACCAACACTCATCAATTATTAAGCCAAGTTTAAGTCTTAATCAGTTTAGGATGCCTATCCTAACATTCAACACGCAAGTTACTGCGTACCTTTAAATAAAATCCCCAAACAGAGCCTTAGAAGGTTGATCAAAGCCAATCCAAAAGAATCAGAACCAAAACCAAAACCAAACATCTGTTTCAAGAAATTGAACTCACATAAGAACTTAAGCTAGCACTCATTCATATTAAATATAAACCATATCACAACCTATTATTCATATATCAATATATATATACAAAACAACATATATATATACGTATAACAACAAGTTACTCCCATAACAATATATATATATATATATATAGATACAAAACAACATACTCCTCATGTTATTCAAAGATCACCCTAACACATTCATTTAACTCTATTATTTGTTACTAACCCATTTTAGCTTAACCTTAGTCAAATTGATTAGAATTAGTCATTTGATTCATTTACTAAGTCAAGTTGATTAAACTTAAATAATCTAAATCATTTTAGCTTAGTGAAGTTCATTAAGCCAAGTTGGACTTAGATTACTTACTAATTCATTATATATCTGAGATCTAGTCACTTGATCCCAAGTTAGCTTAAACCTATCCAAATTCATCAAATTTAAACAATCTAATCCATTTTAGTTCATTCAAGTTCATTTAGTCAAGTTGAACTTAGATTAAGTAACTAGGTTCATTTTATGTTAAACTCGCATATTTAGCTCAATTATTCATTAAATCTATAAATCTATCTAAGTCATGTTTAATTATATCACTAAATCATCATTACACATCAAATATTATTTATCTATCTCATTTTAGGTCAAAAAGATCCATTTACACTTAACAATAACATTTAGAAATCAAAAACAAGTTTTTTTTTGTTTAGGAAAACACAACAGCTGGAAAGATTCAAATTTAAGCACTGATAAGTTTCTAATTTGTAAAAACTCAAAACATAAAAGTTTAGATCTCTTTCTTATCTTTCCAACACAACTTAAATCACCTCAATTGGAGGTTGGATGAAAAAGTTACGGGCAAAATACAAAGGACTACGAAACTGGGAAAAGTTGCAAAACGAACGCCGGTGTTCAACGCCGGCGGCGTAAATTGAAAATTTGCCAGCGTTAGAGGTCGACGATTCTGGTCCCCCAGTGCATCTTCAACACCGGCAAATTTTCTAACGTACACCGGCAGCGTAGGGTTCAACACCGGCAGCGTTGAATGCCGCGTACATGCATTACGCTGCTGTCAAATTTTCCCCTGTTTTCATTTTGCAAAAACCATTTGTTCCAATTGTTTCAAAATCCTCCAAATTCATTTCAAACTTCTTAAAACTTGTTATTTGATCTCAATACAATCTAATAAACACAAACTCTCACTTCAATCCATCAAACATCACTATAATCATCATAAACAACTTCAAACCCCAATTTCACTATTCATCTTCTTCCTCAACAAACCAACTCCATCAACCATAAACTTTACAAATACAAACTCAAACAACACTTCTCAACTCATATACATCATCTATACAACATTTAAATTCGAAATTATAAATAAGACGATAAATAGTAAACTATACTTAGCTTTTAGCAAAGAACACAAGTTGAAACTTCATCCTCTAGCTCGGTTTCCTCCATCTAGTTCATCTCCTAGTCTTGATTCATCCTCTAGTTGGCTTTGATCTCGAGATTTGTTGAAGAATTTGAAGAAAAGAAAGAAAAAAAGAAGAAAGGAGGAGAGAAAGAGAACCATCGGTTAAAGAAAAAAAATAAAAAGAAAGGAAAAGTGAAAGAGAGAGGGGCAGAGGAATGAGAATAAAAGGGTAAGGATAAGGGCTAAAATTAATGTAAAGGATTATAGGTAAGATTTAGAACTATCAGATCAAATATCTATAGTTTCAAGAGTATTTAAAATTTTGTTTCTGAACTGATATGTTAGAAAATAAGAACTTGCAATAAGAACTTAATTTGAGAATTTATTTTAGATAAAAGATATTTAATTTGAGTTCGGTTTAAGAACTAATAATTTAAGATAAGCAAATGAACTCAAATTTTACTAAGATTTAGGAATTAGTGTTTAGGCTAAGAATCAAGGATTTAGGAATTCTCTAAACACTTTGATGACATGGTTAGGGAATTTGAAACTCAAATCTCAATTAATAGCTAATTAAATTATATCAACTTGTCTAATTAAATCCTATAATTCATTTTAGTCATTTAATCTATCGAAACTCAACTTCTATTTTAGGTGAAGAGTTGGGGTATTTCAATATATATTAAAAAATTTGCAATGATTTGAAGATCCTTCTATTATCAGTGAAATTTTTTAATGGATTATGAAGATAGTTTCTTAGGAAAAAAAAAAAAAAACCTTTTTGCTTGAAAGATTTGCTTCTAAAATCAAATTATTTTCTAAAAAAAAGTTCCTTATCCAAACTTTTTGTTTGAAATATTTGCTTCTGAAATACTCCAAATCTTCACCTAAAATAGAAATTGGTTTTAGATAGATTTAAATGAATCAAATGAAGTATAGAAAATAAATAGATAAGTTGACATAACTAGATTAATAATTAACTAAGTCGAATTTGAGATTTGAAATCTAAATTCTCTAAACAAGTCATTAAAATGTTTAGAGATTCCTAAACCCTCATCTTTAGTTTAAACTCCAATTCTTAAATCCCTGCAAAATTTGAGTTCATTTGTTTGTATAAAAATATCAGTTTTAAACCCGAACACCAATTAAATATCTTTTTATCTAAAATAAATTCCTAAATTAAGTTCCTATTTTAAGATCTTAATTTATAACCTATCAATTCAGAAATCATCTTTTAAATACTTCAAGAACTATAGATATTGATCTGATAGTTCTAAGCCTATACATATATTCCTTTAAATTAATTTTAATCCTTATCATTTTTCTTTTAATCTCTCCTTCTCTGCCTCTCTTCCCTTCACTTTTATTTCCTTTATTCTTCCTTTCCCAACCGATGCTTTCTTTTCTCTCTTCCTTTCTTCTTCTTTTCTCTTCTTTTCTTCCAATTTCTTCTACAAATCTCAAGATTAAAGCTATCTAGAAGATTAATCAAAGCTAGGAGAGAAGCTAAATGAAGGAAAACAAGTTAGAAGTGTAAAGAAAGATCAAGTGTGCAAGTGTTCTTAAAAGATAAGTTATTATTTCCTTGTTATCTTTGTTGTTTACTTATTTAATTGATGAGTTGATGTTGAATTGGGTTGAAAGTGTGTTTATTTTTGTAATATTGAGTTGAAGTTTGATGAGTTGAGTTTGAGGAAGAAGATGATGAATAAGTTTGTGATGGTTTGATTGTTATTTGAAGTTGTTGGAGAAGATTGAAGTGTTAGGAGTTGTTATTAGAGTTTATTTGATGTTAGAATTGATGTAGGAGATGTATAAGTTGATGAAAAAGTGTAAAAATAGATTTTAAAAATAGAACAAATTCGTAACATGTACCAGGAGATCAATCATAGGCGAACAAAAGGGAGTGAAATGAACTGATTTTTGTTTTCCAAACATCACAGGCGACCAAAGGGCGTGATATGCTTTGGTCGTGATCTTTCCCCTGTAGCTTGACATGTTTTCATAATTTGATCATAACTTTCATACGATATTAGATTGAGGTGATTCAAGTTGCGTTGGAAAGCTTAAAAAGAGATATACAATTTTCATGTTTTGAGTTTTTGCAAATTCTAAAAGTATCAGTACTTAAATTTCACTTCTTTCTAACTGATACATTTTTCAAGCAAAGTTAAAAACTTGTTTTTGTTTGTTTTATGTGTGTTTGCTTTAGCAAATGGATCTTTTTGGACTAAAATGAGATAGATATATGATGTGTTATAATGATTGATTAAAATAATTAAGCATGATTTAGATAGATTTATAAATTTAACAAATAATTGGATTAAATGTGGAAGTTAGACATAAAATGAACTTGTTGATAATTCTAGGTTCAACTTGACTAAATAAACTTGAATAAGTTAAAATGAATTAGATTGAGTTATTTTAATCAACTTGACTTAGTTTTTAAATTAAATGAGCAAATCTAATCAATTTGGCTAAGTTAAGTAATATAGGCTTAATAACTAATGATGGGTTTTAGCTAGGAAAATATGATAAACCTTGTTCTATATGAGAAGTATGTTGTTTCGAATGTTTAATTGTTTTGGATTTATATGTTTTTGAATATAAATACCTTGTTGATGCTTTTGTGAATAAATAACCATAATCAAAGTGAAAAGAAACACTTTGACAGACAAAGGAGAACTGTCCATACTTTGGCGGAGCGATTTATCGCAGCCATAGTAGAGTTCCAATTTAATGTCTGATCAAATAGGGCTTTAATAAAATGAGTTTGAATAAGTGGATTATTAGTTTAGTTTAGTTTCTTAAATGAGTTCTTTCCTTGACAGAAGTGGATATTTGATTTATCTTCTGGATTATCTTCTGAAATTCCTTTGGAGACTCTGTTTGGATTTCGTAATTAAGGTATGCAGTAACTTGCGTGTTGGATGTTAGGATAGACATAGAAAATGAACTAAGAACTTAAACTTGTCTTAATAAATGATGAGTGTTGATTATGCTTTACGCCATTGAATCTGGTTCGAAGAGCGACACCTTATTCAAATTAGGGGCACAGTAGTTTAGGCACCTAGGCCACCCTGTCATTTGAAATGACTTTCATAGGTGGCTTAGCGAGTAATCGATGGGGAATTGGTATCGGTGTAACATTTGTTTAAACTTGAGGGGAAGTACCATGTTTTAGTTCAACGTTTATGGGCTGGATGAACTATATTCATGTTATGGACTGAGTTTAAGCATAGTTGCGTAACAGCTAGAAACCCTATATGAGATTACTTAATCGTTATAGTAAATTTATCTAGGATGGCATGAGTATCCGAGCTACTAATATCAACCCCCTGAGTGTCGAGGTCATTGCTCAGATTCCCATGATGTCCCCGTTGTTCGGATTTTGAATACTCTCATGTTGATTTGTTTAAGTTAAAAAAAGATAATAAATTGTGGTTGTCGTGTTTGCATTTAGTTAAGCTCGTATGCCACGTCGCCTGTGATTGTGTTACTATGTACTGAGCTCCGGCTCATTCCTGTTTATGTTTATCTTTTTACAGGTTGTTGATAAAGTTGTTATTGTTGATGATGAAGATGAGTAATGAGATGATGATTTGATGATGATGTGGAGGCGTTGATGTTGTTGTTCTTATTATTGTTGTTGCTGTTGATGTGATGATGTTTGTCTCGGGCATCGGGCGAATTTGAAGATTTAGGAGATGAGTGAAATAATAGACCGAGATATATTTGTATTTTGTTTCTTCTTTGTTTTGTTTTATAGAGACTGGATTTATTTATATATTGTATTTTCTTTTAAGAGCTTGTTAATGCCCAAATGTTATTAAATAATTATCTACCCTAAGAGTAAATCATAAAGTGTTTTTATAAAGTTAGTTTCTTAGAAAACTGATTTGCTTTGTAGGGAGTAGAAATTTATAAGTCGTATTATAAAATTTGATTTTCCGCTGCCAAATCCAGTTATTTGAAAATCTAACTAAACGATTTCTTAGATTAAAATTAGTTTAGCAATGTTTAACATAAACAACTTTTTTAAAGACAACCTTACGTATAATTCGTAAGAGAGATACGTGGTTGGGGACTTAGTGTGCTTAATTTGAGAATAAAGCATACCGGTTCTTTACAACTTCCGTAATCTTTCATATTCATCACTAATGTACTCATGTTCATCGCGATAATAAACACTACAAGAAAAGCATACTAAATGCTCATGGAATTAGATGGAGTTCTCAAAATTATGTTTCTTCTTTTTTTTTAATTAATATGTTCCACAGTGTTTATCAAGTTTTTCTTTTTTTTTTTTTTTTCCTTTTGTTTTGGCAATAGTTGGGTTCATTGGTATTTAATCCAAAAAATTAGTTTTAAAAACTAAGTAATAGGCTATGTTAGTATCAAGTCATATTTAATACACACATATATAATAATTCATTAAAATAAGTAGGATCCACATCTATTTCTGGAGTAAGTACAAACTTTTTGAAATATTGAGAGTGGTATAATTTTAATAGTTTTCAAGGAGTATTGGCATAATTTATCCTCTTTATAATTTTTATTTTCTAATTTATGATCCCTTTCTAAGATTTTTCTTATTCTGTACAATGTTTCAATCCTTAAGGACTGAGCAAATAATATCTTTATATATATGTATAAGTACATAGATGCAAAATGTTTGACTGCTTTAGTTTTATGATATATATTAATGATGATTATTAACTATTTAATTTAAGCACACACAATGATGTCTAATTAGCTAGTGTTCCCATTATATTACCTCAAATAAAGTAGACGGTTGTTTAAAAATAAACCAATAGTGAGGTCAGAATGGTAGTTTTGAGTAAGTAAGTAAGAGAGTTAAAGTATAATGAAAACATTTGCTAACAAACTCCCTTCATTAAATATCTCTTCTAAAATTTTCTTTGCTTCTATCTTTCTCAAGAATTTATAAGAAGTAATAGAGAAGATTAAAATTAAACTTCTCTAGGACTATAGCAGGGATGGACGCAGAGTAGGACCAATAGGGGCTCCGGTCCCCCTTCACTTGAACAAAAATTTTATTAAAATCAATATAAAAATATGTGTTACATTTTTATTTATAATAAAGTAATTTTGGCCTCCCCGAATGATATGGTTCCGCGCCCATCTCTAGACTATAGAATTCTCCAACTTTATATGGTCCCCTAAATAAGGTATTTCATTCTATCTCTCTCAAGAATCTCTCTTCTTAAATTTTTTTTTAGTTGATTATAAAAATCAATATAAAAGGTATTTTAATAATTCAATCACATTTGGGTATAGGTTCTAATCATCTAATAAATTGGGTTTATGAATTAAAAAAAAAAGAAAAAGAAAAAGAAACAAGGTCGTATAATTTTCCACTTCCCTAAATCATATTACTCTTTTACATATAAGAGGATTTAAGATTGACTAGCGAACTGTTGGCCTTGGGAAAATCAAAGATTATAGTAAGAAACGAGTTGATTTATTCATCTATGATTTGGTTAGATTCCATAACCGTATAGAAAATTTATATTATAAGTGCAACACAAAATTGAATCATATATGTAGCGTTATGTGTATGGAAATTAAAGATTGAAAATTTCTTAATTGTGAAATAAACAATCTTAATGATGTGAAAGGATTAAAATTAAAAACAATAATTAAAAATAATGTTTAGAGTTTAGGGTAAATTGAACAAGTATTTCCTTCATATAATCACAGATTTTCCAATCAAAGTGGTGGTTAGTCGGTTCGATATTTATTATTATTATTATTATTATTATTATTGGAACACAGCGGATATAATATCTTTAGTTTGTTGAATCTGAATTCTATTGCAATTTAAACATTATTACTTCAAAAATAAATCCGTCTGTCCTTGTAGGTCATTTTTATGGGTTTATTTAGTTTGTCTTATTTTAAATTATTTGTCAACAAATAGTTATATATGAGAAATAGATATTTTTTTCACAAACAGATCAAAAAAACCAAATATAAATCAAATACGGATAAGATATATAATACAAATCAGTTATAAATGAAAATCACACAATCCAAACAGACCTCAAGTTGTTTAATTGCTTCTACATTTACTCAACCAAACTAGTCATTATTCTTTAATTGCACCTCATACACTTGTCCAAAACCACCTTCACCTGAAAAGCTACCGAGTTTCCAGTAGCAAAATATGTTCACCATACGACAGTGGCTTTGCTCGTTTGCCATCACTACGCAACTCGAAACTTCAATTCGGATTATTTTGTAAGAGAAGGTGGTTCCGGGAAGTGTACAAGGGGCAATTAGAGATATTACTAGGTTAGGATTATTGGGTTGTGCCAAAGCGCGACTAGAAGCTGTTGGACCTCTAGGATTTTTGGAGGCACGTGTATACATCTTCTCTAAACAGATATCTACTCGATTGGTAATACCTAAGTACCTTAGTTTAGCATTAAGTAGTAATTCACCTATGAGTCCAAATTCATTTAATTATCATAATCTATAATGTTGGTGTTTGGAAGCAATTTGGTATTTTAAATTATATTTTCTAAAATAGAATAGTTTTTCAGAAAACTATATATAAAGGAAAATAATAGTAAAGAGAAGAGATTTAAAGTAGTTATATAAATATACCTATTAACTTTCCTCTAAAAAAATAATTTTTTTTTTTTTACTATTGAAGCTTATAGTGGAGTATTTCACCATCTTAATTAATGTGCATATCTATAAGCAAATACTAGTATTTTTTGATTCTACGTCCTTCACATCATTTAAATTTGCTTAAATGTTCTTTAATATTATATTAAAATCTATTGGTAGTTGCTACTAACTAATAATAATGATTTATAAAATTTATCCTAAAGATAGAGGTGTTTATGGTTTAAGTTTGATTTAGTTAATGGGTCAAACTAAACTAAATTGTACTTAAAACGGTTTGGCTTAAACCCAAAATGAACTGGATCACTTTTATTGATTTGGATTTAAATCAAACCGCATTAAATGTTATTCAATTTGGTTTGATTCGTCCAAACCACTTTTAAAACAACTTGTTATGGTTAATACTATAATAAATTTTTTACATAACTAATGATTGATGTTCAAATTAAGGAATATTATATAAGATAAAGTCATATAACATTATATCATGGCAACATTGCATCTTAAATTATACTGAAGACATGCAAGTCTAACTGAAGATGAGATACCGAAGTGAAGGAAAATTAGTATATTGGTTAAGGAGAGAAACCAAAAAAAAAAAAGAAAGCTAAATAAGGTACAATGAATCATTAATAAATATTGAAACTAAAGATATTGCCTGTTTTATATTTTTTTTAATAAAAAATTAGTATATTGGTTAAGGGTGAGAGAAACCAAATTGAAGTCGTTTGCTTCAGATTTAAGCAGTTTAGTTCGATTTGACACTTGAACCCAATTGTGAACTGTTTGGAACCTCTTAGAATCGAATTATGAACCAAATCAAAAAACAAAAGAATCATATTTTATGTTTGGTTTGGTTCTTGGTTCGATTCAGTTTGATGAATTGCCCTATCTAAAGATACTTATAAAATTAATTTTTCATGCCTCGAAATAGGGTCAAGGTGTATCTAATTGCCACGTATAATACTTTTACATTATACACACAAGTAGGGGTGGGCACAGATTGATTTGGTTCGGTTTTTCCTAAAACTAAACCAAACCATAATTTATGATTTGTTTTTTTTTTCATCTCAAACCAAACCATCAAATAAAAGTTTTGTTCGAATTAGAAATTTTTTAAACCATTAAATAACAGTTTTGTTCGGTTTGGATTACAGATTAAATCAAAATTCTAACTAAAAATTTTCTTTCTCCTAGTTTTTTTTTACATTTGTGTAGATACTTAAATATTTATTTCATTTTACAAAGTTCATATTATAAACCATAACGAACTATTTTTATGAATTCATCACACTTTCAATAGTTCTTTATAAAATCAGTTATCTACCAATAAAATACATTCATCAACCAATATATAGTAAGTCATAATTTATAATTTTAATAGAATTACCAAGTCAATTATCTACCAATAAATTTAACTAAAATAAAAAATCATCTACCTAAAAATTCATTAATGAATAAAACGATCCACTAACAAAATATATTAAACAATTAATACATAATAAGAGTTTATAACTGAATAAATAAATTTCATACTTTATAAAGTTAAAAGCTATTAAAAAAAATAGTTCATCATCAACAAAAAACTACATATCATGAGCCTAAAAAAACTTTAAAATGAACAAGTTGATTCTAATCAATATTTACCAAATAATAAATATCAAATGAAATCACATGAACATATAGTAAAATATTATTATATTTTTCTAAAATGGTTTGGTTTGGTTTTACGAATTGGTTTGGGTTACACTACAAACCAAACATAAATTTATGATTGGTTCAGATTGGAAAATTTTTAAACCAGACCACTAAAAAAAACCATATTTTCAGTTTGGATTGGTTCGTTATGGATTGGTTCGGTTCGTTGGTTTTTTTGCCTACCACGACACACAGGTTGCCTTAAATGATCCGTTTATGTTAAACATTTGCTAACCACTTTTAAATTCTAAAATCATATAATTAGATTCTGGAAACAACTTGATTTATAATGGTAAAATAAATCTTTCAAAAACATTTCATAATCTACTCTTATGAGTAGATTAAGTTCCATAAACAAAACCATACCATGATGTATCTTTCATACCTTCCATGATGGTAAAACAAAGCTTGAAAGCTTATTACAAATTATTAGCTCCATAACCAGCTCTTGAAAAGAACAATACAACTTTAACAAGGTAAATCTAGTTCATTAACAAATTAAAACAAAAACAAGTCCGGTGATCCTGTTCGTCCTCAATCTTTAACAACTCCTCCCAAGTCGACCCATGCCCGAGATTATCACCATCATCATTATCATCCAAATCATCATCATAACAATCGTCACTTGGAAAGAAGAACATAATGATCGAAGTCCATTCAACAGTAACACAAGCACACACGAAATGGCACACACACTTAATCTAATGCAATATAATAAACAACAGTTTAATCATTTTTTAAATTAAGTGAAACAAGCAACACTAGAGTACTCACACTCTAGAACAATCTCTGGGAATCTAAGGGTCCAACTAACAGCAACTGCTCAGAGGGTTTATATAAGCAACCTAGATACTTATATGTCCTATATGATATAATAGAAAAAAAAAAAAAAGAAAAGAAAATAGCTTTATTTAGGATAAACAGCTATTACGCATCTCTTCTTATCTTAGTTCATAATATAATACTCTTAATTGGTCTCATAAACATGAGCCATACTATATATCAATCGTCCAAGCCTAGGTAGACGTTAGCCTGATACTGTTTACCCTATTGGCTATCCACTAAGCCACCTATGAATTGTCATTATATCATAACATACCATTATATTAGTAAGAGGGTGGTCTAAGCACCTAACTAAAATAATTTCTTGGTTATGACTCCTGTCCAAATTAATTACTTATTTAAGATCAAAATAAAAATAATTACCAATACAGTAGCTAAATCGCGACTTAGATAGAATAATATAATTTACCCATTTGCATCGATTAGACGTGATGTAATTCTTTTTTTAAAGTATATCGCATAAGCAATCGTAATATCATGTGCTTCTTTTCCTCTTCCTCTTGCCTTCATCATATCTGGTGTTTGCTAATATCATGGAGAAGCGCTTGAAATGGGCTTCAAGTGAGCCATTAGAATCTGGGAAGTTCGATGTCGTCTCCTCGGCGAGTGTAGGCTAAAGGCTGGTCTCGAGCTTTGTCTTCATCTTCTTCTTTGTTGTCTGAGAAGAAAAATACAGAGTTCGAGTTGGAATCAAAGTTGGAGCCAAGGATTGTTCATCTTGTGGGGTGTTGGGTTCTTCATTTGCCATTGTTATTTGGCAGAAAGTTGAGTTGAGGAGGTTTTGAAATTCCCATTAAAAAAGTTTCATCATACGGTCTTTTATCGCGATAAAGAAACGTGATTTATGTACAAATAAAGCATATCCTGTGGACAAAAAGCGATTTAGATGCCATATCCAAAAATGATATCGTGATTTTTTAACGTGATCTATGTATAAATTTAACATTTCCTGACTTATAAACACGATTTTATAAAGTAAATTGATAATTTTTTTCATATCAACGATACGTTGGTACTTATTTATTACAGGAGAGGTAGACATATTTCTCACTCCACTTAACTGTTGTACCCAACTCCATACAAGGTTACCACTTCTCGGACCGGATTAAACAACACATGCACCGGAATCACTTAATTGTTAGGCCATTTTTAAGTTTTAATTCATTTAGGGTGTTTATCCTAGTATACAACACACAAGTTACTGCGTGCCTTTATAAAGTCTACAATCTAAACGAATCAGAGATAGATCAACTATCCATAATATATGTTTAAGAAATTAAATTATATAATAAATTAAGTAAATCATTTATTTATATTAACTTATTTAAAAACCTATTTAATTAGACATTAAGTAAGAACCTTGTCATGGCTGCAAAAATTGCCCAACCAAGATACGGATGTTCTCTATTATCTGTCAAAGTATTTCTTTTCTTTTATTTATAATTCATTCACTTTCATCAAACTTATTTTAAACATTCATTTCACGTAGCATGTATACATTTGAAATAACATACTCCTTTTATTTTTCATAATCTAGTCTATTACATTACAAGTTTATTAAATCTAAGCTAATTACAAGTTAAGTCTATATTACTTAACTTATACTTAACTTAGCCAAGTTAATTAGACTTAATCAATCTAATTTATTTTTGCTCATTGAGATTCATTAAGTCAAGCTCACCTTTGATTTATTAACTAAGTCCATTTTATATCTAAGATTCACATTAAACTTAGGTCTATTAACTAGTTCACTTTATATTTAAAATCCATATTAAACCTAGTTTAGCTACTACGTTAGATTCAATTAATTCTAATCATATAGATACTAACTTATCATATATATTATTCATATTCATCTATTTTATTTTTTTTCTTTCTTTCTTTTCTTTTTTCCTTTCTTTTTTTTCTTCATCTTTTAAAAAAAAAAAAAATGAGAGCTGATCATGCTCATGATGGAGGCTGTGATTCTCATCACTGGCCTCATCACACAAGTGATTAAATGCAATAATAGGATCAAAGAAGATTGCAACCTCAATCGCAGTCGTAGTTTAAGCCATAATAAGATCACGTCAAAAATCGTGCCCTCAATTACTTGTAAAACTTTGCTCAATCTCTACAACAAGCACACTCACACCTGTGATCAGGGAAGAATCATCAATCAGTGGTGATCACGAGTTGTATCACACCCGTGATTGTCTAAAAATTTCGAAACAGAGGTTATCACGGGATCTATCGTACCTGTGATAAGCCAAATTTTTCAAATCACTTCTCATCACAAGTTAGATCACACCCATGATCATGTTTAAACTCCAAATCTAAAATGATCATGGGTATCATCAAACCCTTGATAAATGCCCTCTGTTCGTTTTCTACGTTTTTCCTTTGTTGAAATCTTCTAAGTTAACTTATTTAACTACTTGTTTAATTTTACATTACAAACTTAACATATAAGTCATAATCATGATTTATAACAATCTAAGATATATTTCTACTTCATATATCATCAATTCATTTCATCAAACCTCTAGCCTATACATGCATAAATAACGTGGGTTTTGATATATATGTTCATATATCACAAGTCTATTAATTTTATCACAAACCCATTATATTTCTAGTTTAACTTCATCATTCTCATGCTTAATCAACAATCAAAACAAAGAAACAACTTAACTTACATGTTTGACAAATATAGGCTTCTTGATCTTCTTTACTACTCATCTTTTCTTGTTGTTGAAGCTACCTAAACTTGTTTCTATCTCCTATCTTTTTTTTCTAACTTTAAATTCTGCTATAACCTCATTGAATTTGAGATTTGAGAGTTAGATTTGTTGAAAGAAAAAGAAGAGGAGCTGAAGAAGATGAAAATATAGAAATAAAAAGAGAAGAGAAAGAGAAGGGAGGAAAACAGAAAGAAAAGAAGGTAGCAAAAGTCAAAAAAAAAAGAAATAAAAGATAAGGATTAGGAGATTTTTAAGGATATTTATGGACAAGGTTTTAAGTTTAAGTCTTTTAGAAATTTATCTTATGTATTAAAAATAATTAGAAGGAAATTTGATAATATATAGAATAAAAATAATAATTTGAATTTAAAATCTAATTTACAATTTAATTTATAGATATTTGATATCTAGGTTGGATATTGGCTTAAGAACTTCTATTTACAATAAGCAATTGAACTCAAAATTTATGAGAATTAAGGAAATGAAATTTAGGTTAAATGGCTAAATCAGGCCTTATAAAAATTTGAGTAATTGAACTTAAAAATTTCTATTCATTTAAAAATAAAAAGAAAAGGGGTTTAAATTTGATGATTGATAAGAACTTGATAATTCAACTCTTAAAATGGGTAGTTGAAGCAAAGATAAGAATTTAAAGAATATTTGAAATCTCAAATTTCAATTAACCTATTTACTAATTCAATTATATTAATCGATTTAATCTTATTCTATTGATTACATGCTTTGTTTAATGAAACTATTTAAATCAAATTTCTAAACTAATTTTAAATTCAAATTTAGAATTAATTATCTATAATGCTATTCAATTATGTCGTTGCTAACTTAGCTAGGTGAGGATTTAGGGTGTTTCATAATTTCTCTCTCCATAAATGGCAATAAAAGATTACAGGTGATTATAATATATTAAGGTAGGAAAAAAAACCAATCACCTGAACCAAACCAAAATAAAGATATGTTTTTCATAGTAATTTGATTTAAAAAATTCTCAATCAAAACTAATCAGTAAGTTATTATTAGTTTGAAGAGGTAATTGCATTAATTCATAAATCAAACCAAATCGTTTTAAATATATATATATATATAGTATTATTTACTTGTAATTATAGATTTCTTATAATATGACATAATCTTTTTAATGAACCTTTATGTTCCCTTACTTCTACATATGAATAAATTAGGATTAGAAAAGTTATGCATTGAGAATATTATTACAAGTAATAGATTGAATATGTTGCATTCCAGCATTTTTATTTTTTTTACCAAAAGATGAATTTTACATACTAAAAAGAAATTACATCAATTATAATCATTAATATACGAAAACAAAAAAACAAAGAGTTCGGGATATAATTACCCAATTGTATAAGCAAACACTTCTCTTCCACAATCAATTTGTCCCCTCCAAAAAGTATAAAACTCAACCAACTAGTGAATATACTAGATCACATAAAAGGAATGACAAAATCCCATACAAGAAATGAAAACATAGTAAAATATATAAACAACAAATACAAATAAAAATCTACTTATTCTAAAAGTTATTGAAAAATAATATTTGCTTGAACTCCACGCTCTTCAAATATCCTGGATTTGAAATAATAAAATACAATATGGATATGGTATAAGAGGCAGTAGTAAAAGAGGCTAGAAGAGAGGGGTTTTTTAAAACAAAAAAAAAACAAAAACAAAAAAATAAAAGACTTAGAGAGAGAGAGAGAGAATCATTATTAACTGTTAGTATCAATCCTCTAACGAATTCTAACGTTTACTTCATATAAAATTATATCGTTGGCAATGTGTATTTGAAGGTTTACTTCAACTTATAAATTGCAGCATTAAACTAGGAATACAATTAAAAATACCATCATTCCCTTTTTTGATTATTCAGAATAAGTCAAAAGGTACTTCAAATACTTTATATATATACACACTCATGTACACATGTTATAGATATTTGTTAAACATGTAATAAAATACTTATATGTTATATATGCAATCTATATTGTATAAAATACACACACACACATATATATAACATATTCATCATATATATATTTATATAAACATATAATCTATTTATTATATATATAACATTTCTAATCTGTACATTTTGTGTTTATAGATTACATATACATATTTTTAAACAGTTGTTATAATTGTTATGTGATGTATATAGCATAAAGATTGTGATTGTTACATACATATATTCTATATATAATTCGTATGTATATATCTAGAGTTGGTCATTCTTGTCACCATGTCATGTCCCCTGTTTATGTCTAAATGAGTTCGGGTCTGAAAGATCTTAACCTGGGACTTGATCCGTTTATTAATTATGTATGAAAACCTAAACTCGTGATGTGACTTTTTTATATCATGTTTTGTATCTCATGGCAACCCATTGATAAGAAAGATTTAGTATTTTTTTTTTTTAATGTGATAAGAAAGATTTAGTACCGAAATAGACAGTGGACTGGGAAAGTTAATGTATTAAAATGGTTATTATTCTAGGTAGAATTAGTTAACAAATTATATAGATGTATTATCCATATATAATAAAAATAAAATATTATAATATGTAACTTTATGCGTTATTAAATAAGCATAACATTGGTGTATAATAATTGATGGGAATAGGAAAAATATTTGGACCTATATTTTTAACCAACAAAAATATTATCCTATCATTATAACCAAAAAATACAACTAAAACCCACAATATAAGAAACATAACATATTAAAAGAATAAGTCATATTAAAACACAGTATGTTAGGCATTATTTATATTATATGTATTACATGTTATATATATGTATCATATATAATTTTACAATATATATCTTTTATATTATATTAATATAAATTTGTATAATATGATTTATATGTTATGTTCTGAATACACACATGCAACATATTCAATTTATGTAACAAATGAATTATAATATATATATATGTGTTATAAGTTTATAATTTGTAGATCTTATATATATGTTACACATAATTTTTAGTTTATATGTACTATTTAAGTTATATATATAATTATTACAAACTATAAGTGTTATGTATAAAATATATAGTTTAATCATGTAGATATATGATCTATGTATTAATATATATTTTTATATTATGTTATTTTGATCTTATATTTTTTTTGACATATTCATTTCACATAACAAATGAATTATAACATATATATATACGCATATAGAACATATAAATTATGTATTTATAACATATAGATCTTATATATGTGTAGATAAGTATATATATAAATATATATGTACACATATACAATAAAAATATTTATTATATATATGTTATGTCATATGTATATTATGTAATATATATTTAAGCGATATACGTTATATGTAATCCATACTTTATATGCATTATATAAGTCACATATATTATATATATTATATACAATTTACCTATTTTATAAATGTTTCATGTGTGGTTTATATTTAATATAGATATTTATAAAATATATTATATGCATAATCTTTACATAATATATAGATTTTGTATTTATAATCTACAAATTTAATATGTGTGTTATATCAATACATAAAATTGTTATCAATATTTGATTTACATACTATATGATATACATATGTTGTGATGTAGTAAATAAATCAATTGTATATTGATATATAATTATGTATGTTTTATTTGTTAGATTAGATCTACATTATATATATATATATATTATATTTATTTTCTATATATAATTTATAATATACTATACCTATATATCTAATTTATTTCATATATGGTAGTTTTATCGTTATTAATTATAGTTACGGAGATAATAATATATTTTAATAACATAAGAATACAAAAAAATAATAATATATTTTAATAGTTTCGCGGGTTTATAAATGGGTTTCAATCATAAATCCAAACCTGAACATACTTAAGTTCATGTCATTTTTGGGTTTCGCTTGTTATTAATCACATCTACTTTTGCTTACCCAAAGCTTTTTATAATTGTGTCATGTCATGTTTAGATTCGCGAGTTGGGTTCCAAATTGCCAACTCTAATTATATATGTAGATTATGATGTGTGTGTGTGTGCGTGTGTGTGAGAGAGAGAGAGAGAGACATATGCTATACGTAAATTATGTTACACTTTGTAAGTTATATATATGCATATCTAATCTATACAATCTATAAATACTAGGTGATTGTCCCAATTTTCCTTTATCCATTTGCTCTATTTTCATCTTCCATATCTCTCTCTCTTAAATGTCATGGATTTCGCTCCTCTCCATGATGCACTAGCCAATAACCGATGCAACCAACTCTTCAATTGATCAACACTAAGGGATAATGGCACCCGTGTTGGGTGTGTAAAGATAGAGACAATTTTGTTATAGAGTATATAAAGAGAGAAAGTAATGTAGCACATGAATGGTGGAGAGAGGAAAGAGAGGTAGAGATGAAATGTATATAAAAAAATGTTAATATTTTTTTACACGAATAAAATTGCTATCATTTTCAAGATTTACTTAATATTAATAGATATAATATTTATTAAATGTTGGTTATATATATATATATATATATCAATATGACATATTTATTGTGTAGATAGTTTTGTCAAAGTGTATAATATTCATACGATTCAATTTTCCATTCCCACTAGAGAAGGAATAGGAAAAGATTAAAAAGAGAATACCACCTAAGGTAGGTTTAAGTATTTTCTTTACAGAAGGAATAAAATAATATTATCCGGAATGAAAATGTCCAAGTTCATTTGGTAAGTAAACAAGATAATAGAGGGTATTTTAAGAAAAGTAATTATATTTCTCTTATATTACCTTCAAGTAAACTAACCATAAAAAATAGTTACACAAACATAATCCATTATTTTGTCTAAATGACATGAAGAAATAATTTTTTTTACTTCAATAAATAATCTTGTCTTTATCTAGATTATAAAATTGTTTTAAAAAATCTCATATTTTAGTTAATTATGCAATTATTCACCTTTTAGTACGTTGGCCATATCAGCATCCTTCACCAACATAGCATTAAAAGCTATAATGCTTTCTACTTGATGTAACTAGATATCATCATCATGTGGCGGGTATGAACTGCAACCTTCCCGAATCATCCATGTCAATTCCATACTCAAGAATTAGCCTGTGTAGGATGGTTACAAACCATCAGAGGATCCACCAATTCCAGTAGATTTGGATTTCATCATTGAGAATCAACGGTTATTCCGGGTTGTGAAACTGCCCGTCTTAAACTAGGAATCGACGGTTTTGACTCGAATTCACTAGCCTTAAAAAACAATAAGATCCAACCAGCATATTTCCAAATTGAAGACGAGGGAAGGGGGCTTGAACGCATGCCTAGGGAAATGGGAATTTAGGGGGTAAGGGGTATCCTGCATGCCTAGGAAAATGGTTTTGGTTGGGGTCCATCCTTATTTTCAAGGTCAAAAGCTACACACTAAAAACTTCTGAAAATATGGAATATTATTGCGTGCATGAAATATGAATCTGTTAGTGTAAATAATCTGCATACATTAGCTTGCAAAAAATTTAAGCCATGCATAAATATTAGATTCGGCCAAAATTGAATACGACGTGTTGAAAATATCAGACATTCTTGTGTTTGCTGGAACCACTTTCAAAGAGTTAGTTTAGAAAATATCAAACATTCGTTTGAAAAATATCAAACATTCCTACATTTGAAAAATATCAAACATTCATGTATTTGATATTACTTCTTATTTTCTAGACCATACCCACTAACACTTATTTCTCGTGTTTGTTCTTAAATTTATAATTCCTCTACTACGA
The DNA here is from genome assembly GCA_024138025.1 of Combretum micranthum. NCBI lineage: Eukaryota > Viridiplantae > Streptophyta > Magnoliopsida > Myrtales > Combretaceae > Combretum > Combretum micranthum. Next base: position 95,253 of record JAMXBD010003321.1, read on the forward strand.
CCCCTACAATACTACCTAGTTTTTGTAGAAAAAATCAATGGCTTTCTTTTTCTTTGATAGGTCATAAAAAAAATCTAAAAGGAAAGACAAATTAAAAGTGAAGCTACCTAAGTGTCAACAAGAATCTACTATTAATATAGACGAGGATGTTGACTATGACTTCAATGAGCCCTGAGTGTCTAACCTTGAATTCACACCTAACCAATTCTCTTTGGTTTCACCAGGTTTCAAGATGTTTAATCCTGTTCACCGACAATAAGGGGATGATGACAACAACTCCGAATATCTAGAGGTGGAACCAATGCCACAACATGAAGCCGAGGATTATGGTGGTTCAGGTGAAGAAATATACCCTTTGTTGAGGCAAACTCATCCACCAAGCCATCTTGACCATATAAGTCTAATATGTTTACTAAGGGCCGAATGGGAAGACTAGAGCACATTGCAATTATTGCAACGTAAACTATGCCTTTTCCAAGGAAGATGGATATGGTAATCTTTCCAAACAACGTAGGTCAAAACATCACAGCGAGTATGGTGTAGACCCATTACAGCAACAAATATCACGATCCGGTTTAAAGAAAGAAGCAAGGCTATGGCAATTCAAAGAGGAACTATATCGTGATGCACTAATGTGAATGATAAACGGGATGCATTTGGGTTTTAATGCCAACAAAAGTACAAATCTTCTCTATTGCCATCAAGAAACTCTACAGACACAAGCTCCTAAATGGAGTGCTTTGACAATAAAATAACATTGTCTAAAAGTACCGGAGGGGTAAGGCACAGCTATAAGCTATTTCTGCTAATCTCGATGCATGTGTCTCCATCTATTCCAACGTTTAGATTGGTAGATGAGGTGAAAGTTCTTATATGGGGATTACATCTCATTAGATTGATCGACACTGGGTAATACATAAGAAATTGATTACATTACAAAAATTGGATGAAGCCCATACAGCACTAAACATATATGCAACAATATGGACAATTCTTAGTGAATACAATTTGACCCAAAAAAAAATTGATAGGTTTCAATAATGTTGTATCAAATACAACCATTATTTCTTATTTACAATTGTTATGCCAACCAGTGCTTGGAGGAAGTTTTTTTCATATAAGATATGCATGTCATATCTTAAATTGATGGACGGAATGAAGTCTTTAAAATCCGTACATCTTCGATAAAATTTGTGGTTGCCTATATTATGGAACATTCATCGATTAATAGAAAATGGAGGAAATGGTGGGGTGAGCATGGTGAAAAACTAAAAAAATTTCAAAAAAGATGTACAACACCAGTAGAATTTGACCTACGAGCTTTTACCTAGTATGATACAATAGAAGGAATTGCTTTATAGCTTCACCATTACTCATATACCAAATATACCACTGCGTCCTAATGAGTGGAATGTCTGTACCAACTTGTTGGAATCGTTAAAGGTCCTTTATGACTGCACAAATGTTTTCTCTCATGTGTACAACCCCAGTGTACATCTCTTTTTACTGGAGGCTTGTAATATCATCAGGACAATCCAATAGATAAAATATGATCTAATTTTGCAAATGTGTGTTAACGATATGACCACAAGTGGTTGAAATATTATAGGGAACTTCCTATAATATACAACGTGGCATGGTTGTCGGACCCACACAACAAAGTGGAGGGATTTTAGGAAGTCCTTGATTATTATTATGAACATGTGGATAAGTTCTCAAACACTCAAGATATTTATGCAATTTCTATTAGTAATGTCATCAAAGAGACAACTAATGTGCTATTGAACTTATATTCCCAATTTAGTACTACATATAGTGGACAGATGTGAAATAACCATGAAATTTCCAACTTATATTTTATATGTGTGTTATTGAATTTATACATGCTTTTGATATGTATTGAATATGATTTGTGTTCATGATGAACCATGTGTTTTATTAATGTGTTAAAATATTCAAATACTCTAGAATTTATTAAATATTTAGTTCATAAAATTTAAATTGAATTAACATGTAAGAATTATATTTGGAATGTATTAAAATAAGTAAATAGATCCATGTACATAAGCCTCATCATAGCATAATTCTTTTACCTTAAAGGGAGCTTAAACACAACATTAATTAACCAAAGACAAATTTATTAATTAGCAAGTGATAAGTCATTAAGTCCTCTTGACCTCTTATGCCTCAAAAGTTAAAACTTGAGATAATATCAACTCAAATAGTGCAAAATTCGTGCACAATTTTCAGACCTTCTAAACATGCCTTCAAAAGCTTCAAAACACAATTTCTTCTTCTCCAAAGCTCTCCCATGGATCTATATAGATAAGCCTTCATCTTCTACAATTTCCACCATCAAAAGCATGCTAGAGGATCACAAAACCAAGGTCTAAAATTCTATTGGTAAGTATGTTTTTCATGTCTTCAAAATATGTAAATTCATTGTTTCTTAGCAATAGGTTTTAAGCTTAAATTTGTGTTTGAGGACTTATATGCTTTGTTGGTTGTATGAGAAGTGTTTTGTTGTTATAGGAGTTAGTTGTATATGTAGTATAAGAGATTAGAAGTGTTGAGAAATGCAAATGGTTGATGACTAAATGTTGGGTGTAGTGATTTGGGGGTTTGAAGTATGATTTGTGGTGGAGAGTTTGATGTTTTGAGTTGGAGTTTATGTTGTTTAAATAATGTAATAAACATATAACAAGCTTTGGAAAGTTTAGACTAAGTTTGAGAATTTTTGAAAGTGAACAAAGCTGTAATAAAACAGGGGAAATCAAAAACATTTTCGTATAGGTTAAATTTTGGTCGTACGTCGGCATATGGGGCTTCTACGCCGCCGGCTTATAGGCTGTGTTGGAAGCGAATAGAGTTAAATTTGTTAAAGCCGTTCGAACGCCACCAGCTTTCGCTGGAAAAGTCAGCCGGCATTCATTTTTTCACATTGTACGCCGGCTACTGGGAATCCAAAGCCGCCGGCGTAGAGTGAGAAGCTGCCGGATGGATACGCTGCCGGTTTCTGCCTCTCTGTAAACTTTTGAAAATTTGAATTTTGCATTCTGCACCGGCTCAAAGCCGCCGGCGTAGAATGAAGGTAGCCGTCATACCCTTGAACGCTGCCAGCGTTGGCAGTGTTGATTTTCAGAGTGTTGAACACCGGTTCAAAACCGCTGGCTTTGAATGCCGGCGTATCCCTTGCACTTTTGAATTTTAAAAACTTTCTTCAAAATTTTCCGAAGTTTGATATATGATCAATTAAGTATTTGTTAAGTGTTCTATGATATAATAAGATGTTTAAATGCTTTATTATGACTTTGTATTAATTTATTTGAATTTCTTTGATTAATTGTATTTTCAACTAGTTAATTAGTGCTTACGCTACGTGTGAAATTTAATGTTGTTTTAAACAGTGATAGATTCTCGCCCAGCTGACCCCGTTAATTCCCTAGTTATCTCAGGTACGCAGTGACTTGCTTGTATGTTTGTTAGGGTAGGCATACTTAAATTTGATATAAGTTCTAAATGACTTAAATATTGCTTGAATTATTTATAATTCACCGTTGAATCCGGTCCGAGGAGCGGTAACTTATCATGATGGAATGATATGTTAGTGTAGGCGCTTAGGCCAATAGTCATGATGCAATGACTAGGCTCGGCGGATAATCGATAGGAAATGTAGTATCTGAATAACATTTACTTATTCTTGAAAAGAAGTAATATAATTTAATTCAATGTTTATGGGAGCATGTAAATTAATTTATATTATGGATTGAGTCAAGTGAAGTTGAGTAACGGCTATATAACCTATATGAGATTATTCTTTTCAGTGTAACGCTATCTAGAAGATATAGATATTCGGGCTATCTATATCAACCCTCTGAACGTCGTGAGCGTTACTCAGGATCCCCAGAATCCCATGACTTGTCCCGGAGTTTGAATACTCCAATGATGATTTGATCAATGAATACTAAAGAAAGATAAATGAAACATTAGTGTTGCATTGCATTAGTCTAGGTATGATTGTCACTACGCTTTTGAGTGTTGTTACTGTGTACTGGGCCTTTGGCTCACTGTTGCTATTTGTCAGGTGATGATGATTGTTATGATGATATGGGCTATGGGTCGGATTGGGAGAAGTTTATGGATGAGTGGAGCGAGTAGGAATCGAGTGCAAGATGGTAAGGAAGAAAGTTTTTGAAAAAGTTGTTTGGTTCAATTATGTATTTTGTATTTTGAATAGAGGCTTGTTAGTTAAGCCTTGTTTGTAAATAAAGACTTAAAGTCTATTTTTCTTGCTTTGCAAAAACTTACGTAAGTTTTGTTGTGTCATGTGCTTGACACAAAATTGTAAATTATTTCTTTCAAAGTTCTATATGAATAGATTACTCAAGTGAGTAATCCTTTTGTAAAAAGTCTTTATATCAAGTTATAGTGGGTTAAACAAACAATTCACATAAATTATTAGATTCAGGACAACCTTACATATAATATGAAAATATTATATGTGGTTGGGGACTTGACTTGCTAAATCTTAAGGATTTGTGGGTCGGGTCTTTACAAGATGCCCGCTAGTCCAGCAACCCCTATTAATGCTCCAACCTCAACCAGCATAGAGAAGCCAGGTGTGGTGCTCTAGCACCGATGATTCAAAAAGCACGGTGATGTTAGCGAAAATGAATCAGATTCAGAGATTGATAAGTACTTGAACACAACATTCGAGTTTGGTGAAATGGTGGATGCATACAACTTTGACATCCTAAATTGGTGGAAAAGTCACAGGAAGAAGTTTTCAATATTATCTTGAATCGTCAACAAATACTGGCTGCACCTGCTTCAACTATGACAGTTGAACAAGCTTTCAGCATTGCAAGGCAGCAGCTAGATAAGCATAGGTATCGATATAGACCAGCGATGGTTGAGGCACTAACTTGCAACCATGATTGGACTCGTGCGGAATGATGACAACAAAACTTGAAGGACTACTCGAGCGAGTAGGACGAATATTTTAGTGACTTCAACTCCTTCGCAGGAAGCAACTACCACCTTATCGGGGACTAGTCCAGCCCAGTGAGCATTGAGTTTGCATTTAATTATTTGCCATTATTCTAATATAGGTGTTAACATTGTAGTCTGGGTTAATGAACTGTGTCATTATGGTTAGTTATATGATGTTGTACTAGTTTGTGTGATAATTTTGTAATGTAGGTAAGATGTAATGCCCCGCCCATTGAAATGTATTCGTCAACATTTGGATATTTGTTAATGTAAGGACCAGCTATCATCCCTATATTGAAATAGGAGATAACGGTTCCCCAACCACATATAACCCCTAAGATTATATGTAAGGTTGCCTAAAGGAATTGTTTGAGTAATTGTTTATCTAATTCTATAAATATATTATACAATGGGAGACATAAATATTTTTTTTTTAAAACTTAAGTAAAGCAACACTACCACACATTTTGGTAAAGGAAACAACTAAACTTCTAATTAGCTAAATACACACATACATATATATACATATTACATCCAAAGGCTTCTTACAAGCCTTAACCCAAAATCCTCAAAACACGACCTAACTAATACTATAATTACACTATCAACCAAAATGAATCTCATCTAATCTATTACATTCATAAGGTCCATTGAGTCCGTGGTCATCTCTAATCCTCCAACCCATCAAGAAAATCTTCAAAGTCGGTTCCGTACCCCATACTCGTATAGAACTCATCGGAATCATCACCTGAAATAGATAAAATATGAGCCAAAGGCCCAGTACACAAGTAACGAATACAAAATGCGAAGTGGATCACACATTCTTAGGCTAAATGAACTATGCAACAATCACTTGTTCGTTAATAAGTATTTAGTTAGTAAGACAACACGGAGAGTTTCAAACTCCGGGCAACAAGGATCTAGTATTACGTCCGCCTCCCTGAGTGGTCCCTACTGTTCATACAGACTAGGCAGCCCCACCTTCCGGCGTAGCCCGTAATACTAGGGGATCCTGAGTAACGCATCACGACGCTCAGGGGTTGATATGAGCAGCTCGGATATCATATCTCCTAAACAATTCTATCCATTAACGAGAAAGTACCCTGCCCCCAATCTGAGCAGGTGCCGCTCTCCGAACCAGATTCAACGGCAAACAACAATCAACACTCATATATCAATAATATTTTCTTATTTTAGAGTAGTTTGATCTTGATGCCTATCCTAGCAAAGAGACAAACAAGTTACTGCGTACCTGATATAGCTCGGGAATTAACGGGGTTGACTGGGCGAGGATCTATCACTGTTTAAATCAATATTAAACTCACACTTAGCTTAAGTACTAGTTAACTAATAAAAGATAAATATATCAAAGAAATCCAAATAAATTAATAAAGGTCATAAGAAAACATTTAAACATCCTAATATACCCTAGATCGCTTAACCAATACTTAATTGCTCAAATAACAAACTTCGGAAAATTTTAGAAAAAGTTTTTAAAATTCAAAAGCACAGGGGATAGGCCGGCAGTCAAAGCCGGCGGCTTTGAGCCGGTGCTCGATGCTCAGAAAATCAACACTGCCAGCGCTGGCAGTGTTCAAGGGTACGCCGTCAGCCTTTGCATCCTACGCCGGCGGCCTTGAGCCGGCGTAGAATCCAAAACCAAAATTTTCAAAAACGTCCAGAGAGGTCTAAGCCGTCCGCTTACCTAGATACGCGGGCAGCTTTGACATATACGCCGGCGGCCTTGATTTCCGCTGCCAGCGTACAATATGACAGAATGAACGCCGGCTGACTTTTCCAGCGAAAGCCGGCGGCTTTCATCCAGCCTTAAGAATTCTGAATCCAACGCTGCCTCTAAGCCGGCGGCGTTGAATTCCCAGGTGCCGGCGTACGTTCAAAAACAGGCCTATACGAAAATTGTTTTGGATTTCCCCTGTTTTACTACACTTGTTCATTTTTCAAAAATTTTCCAAACTTAGTCCAAACTTTCTAAAGCTTGTTATATGATTCAAATGCTATCCTAACAGCATGAATTCTACTTCTAATCATCAAAACACTAATCACACTTCAATTTCACACATCTACTACTCATTCTTCAATCTTCCAAGATACTCACCCCCACACATCCACACTCCTATAAGATATATACTACCACTCTACTAGCCATTTAATCCCATCCACACTATCATCCATGCACCAATTCAATCTCATACCAATCATCATCTCAAATCATATATATATTCTAACATTTACAAATAATTCAACATAGAACATAAAAATAAAAGATAGAGTTTGTATTAAACTTACATGATTGAATCTTGTCTTGGAATAATATTCAAATCCTTAAGCTTGTGATAAACCTTGGCCTAGGGTTCAAGATTTTGGGTTAAGAAAAGGAAGAAAGAAAGAAGAAAGAAAAGAAGTAAAATTCGTATGGAAATTTGAGGCTGCCAAAAGGGAGGGTTAACTTGTCCAAATTAAAGTCAAATGTCATCCAAATCTCACCATTAGGGGTATATTTGTCCTAGGTTTAATTTAGGCAAATTTCAAATGCATTTGGGTTGAATTTAAGCTCAAAAGTGGATTTAAAGTTAGCTAAAATTTCTGTCATATGTCTAAACAATTCAAAGGTGAATTTACTAAATTCTAAACATAACACATGCATATTAATTTGAAAAAGACACACACATTAATTACACTATACACTCATTTAGAGATATCAAACAATGATATAAATTTTATAAGACTATACACATATAAACTAACACATTCACTAATCACATTAGCTAAACACTCATATATATATATATATATATATATATCATTCCAATAACATATTAGCATACAATCTAAGGAATTCATGGCTATTTCAGTTAATCAACAAGTATGTGTTTGTTAATAATGTTGTTTATGTGATAAACATTATTTTTATTGAAATAATTGTGAATATATATTTACAATAATTGTAAAATAATTGGAAGTTCTAAATAAAAATGTATTTGTAAATTTGTAAATTGTAAAAAAAAATTATTATGTGCTAACCATTATTGTTTATTGAAATAATTGTGATATTTACGATAATTGTGAAATAATTGGAATATCTAAATAAAAAAGCATTTGTAGATTTGTAAATTGTAAAAAAAATTATGTGCTAACAATTTTTTTTATTGAAATAATTGGAACTTTTAAATAAAAAAGTATTTGTAAATTTGTAAAATATATTAAAAAAATTTGCACTTCCCGATTCTCATAAAACCAGAACTGCTAGAATCAGTAATTCCATGAAACCATGAACCGTCCTGGTCTTGACAGTTTCGATTCCGATCCCACGAAAAATGGAACTGTGACTCGACAGTTCCCACTTCGGATTTAACCAACCCAAAGCATGCCAAACTCTAGATGTAAGACTCGGTGGGTTATTCTGATTTCCGTGGCAGAATCATTCTATGAATGCTTAATCATCTTATTGCCGTATATTCGAGTAAAATTGTCTACATTTTTAATATAATTCAATTTATTCTATCATAATAGTGTTCTCATATTTGAATTTGATACATCCGTTTTGCATCATCCTCGTATTTCCAGTTCTGTATTTTTGTCCTTCACATTTCATATATCGAGTTCATTCACTAGTGGGTGAGTTTAGAGGGGCTGCTTTGAATTCCTTTGCAGATAGCTAATTTTATAATCGGCTAAGCCCACAATTATCTAGTGAGTTTAGAGGGCCTGGTTTGAATTCCTTTTGCAGATAGCTAATTTTATAATCAGCTCAGCCCACAATTATTTATTATTTGATTGGGTTCAACCTTATGGGTTAAGTTACAAGGTCTATGGTCTGGTACATATATTACGAAGATTTGGTGGACTTGGAATAGGATTGTTGGATCAACCCATGCATGATCTTGAATGAGTAAAATTAATCTCTGACCACCAATAGATAATGTAGGTTAACCAATATGTGGCTTTCTTTAGTTCCCACTATTGCTTTCAAAGACAACTAGAGCTGGACAAATGGGCTATGGCCCGCGGGCCAGCCCGTTTAACCCACTTTAAAAACAGGTTAGGGTCAGCTTTTTTTAGCCCGTTTAAAAGTGGGTTAATTTTACCCAACCCACTTAACCCGCAGGCCAAAGTGGGCTAGCCCACGGGTTAAGTGGGTTGACCCACCAATCCACTTTTATAAAAATAAAATAAATAATTATAGGGTAAATATGTATTAATGAAGGTTATTCTTGAGATTTTTTATACTTGAGATTAAATTTATGTGTTAATTATAACAAAGAATGACAAATTAATGCACATACACCATAAAATTTTATAAAATATATTATTATTGTTTTAAATGAAATATATTATCTAATAAGTTATTTTAGAAAACTTATTTTTATATAAAAAATAATTACAATAATAATGAAATTAATCATTAATATATATAACCTTATAAAACTCTCTTTTTTATTTTATATATCTTATTTAATTAGTATAAATAAGTTAAATGGGTCAACTTAGCCCATTTAACTCACAAAATATGTAAGTGGGTTAAAAGGGTCAAAAAGTGGGCTGGCCCGTTTAACCCACGGGCTAAAGTGGGTTGGGTTAGGGTCAGGCAATTTTAGCCCGTTTTTAAAGTGGGCCAAAAAAACGCACGGGCCAAAGTGGGCCGAGCCGGGTTGGCCCGTTTAACCCACTTGCCCACCTCTAAAGACAACACCCTTTAAGGAGGAGGTAATTAATGCCTTCCCTACCCCTAAGCAGCATCAATAAACTAGTACTAAGAATCTAACAGCTCATCTTAGAGGTTTCCTTATCCTTCCACCTTACCCACCACTCTACACTTGGCACATCTGCTGGCTAACCAAACCTTATTCTTGTTGGGATAGCAAAGGTTGTGGAACCTGCCCCATGACCAACACCCACCCAAGGACCTTCGTTTATTACAAAGAAATACTTAGACAAATATATGAGGAAATATAAGTTAAGTCGCTCACTGGAGCATTGGACATTAAGTTGCCATACAAACAGTACATAGCCATAAAGCCATATCTAAAGACTAAGTAAGTCCAAAATTTATAAAAGTTATGGTAAGTAAGGAAGTGGTAAAGAAAAATAACAAAAAATCATTGAAATTTTTTAAGTTTATGGTTTAGACAATGGTTTGAAGTTAAAGGAAATCTCAAACTAAAAAGGCATACACTTTATATATTAATTTCCCACCTTAGTCAATTGACTCATGAGAATTATATGTAAGATATTTTTAGAGAAGCTCTTCTCCATAAAGGAAGAGTCACCCTTACTAATATGGGATAAGTCATGCAAAAGCCCCAAGAAGACCTTATGAAATATGCTGAGTCTATTATGGAGCATTTCCTAGAGAGAGGAAAAAAAACACTAAGATATGCGGATGCATATTGGATGTGCTATCTACTTAGAAAACCCTAGCTTGTTTACTTTTGCAACACTAGTGGATCATGTGCAAAAGACGAATAACTCAATCACAAAACAATGAAGAGAAGGTGCAATATATGACAATTGATTTACATTCGTTAGTGACTTAGTGTAGCTCAAGGAGAGGGTGTAGCTCAAAGAGAGAGCTCCACAAGCAACAAGAAGGATAAGAATGATCAAGCACAGAGGTCCATAAGGGTATTGTTGTCCCCATGATCAGTGAGTAAGGTACATGCTCTCATCGATCATTAGCTATAAGACAAGGACATCAAGTTGTCAAGAGTTGAAAGCCAACCTACAGCTAATGAAAAAAACAATTCTGAGTATTTAAGATATCACAAAAACATAATGGTGGACAACCCCACCAAAGATTGCTAAAGTTTAAGGAAATTATTCAACAAAGGATTTAAAAAGAGAAGCTTATCATCAATGACAATGATGTTCGAAGAAACTTATTCCCTACTCATAATGCCGAAGCACCGGCACGTGAATGTTTTGATAGCCATTAGTAGTCATCAAACATTAAAAAGAATAAGCCTTATCATTTTTTAACATAAGTGAAAATTTCAATTTAGTAATAGAATTTATTTCTCTTGATCATTTTCTTACAAGTATGCATGTCTTTTCAGCCCAGGCAACACCCTAACATCTTGGTTTTTAATGCTTCAGCTCAAACAATACCTTGGTGTTTCGGCTTCCATGCCTATCTCTAGGCAATACCTTGAAATTTTAGCTTTCACATCTTAAGCCCAGGCAATGCCTAGCACCTGCCTTAAGCCCAAGCAACAATCTAGCATCTTGTATCTCACGCCTTGAGTCCAAGTAAAAGTCTAAGCATCTTAGTTTCCATGCCTTAAGCTTAAGCAACAACTTAGCATCCCAGCTTATATGCCTTAAGCTCAGGTAAAGTCTTAACAATTTGGCTTCCACACCTTAAGCTAGGTAAAGCTCTAGCATCTTGATATAATGTGACGAAGCGCTCCCTATTCCAGCAACACTACATGTCAAATTGAATTCAAACACAACCCAAGCTCGGTGAGTTTGGTTGCAATTTTGGGAAACCAAAGCCACCCCAATGAGACTGATTTTGGTTCTAAACCATGAATCTATCGAATCATTGGATGGGTCCATCATGAAACTAGCTCACCCTATTGAGCTTAAATCCATTTTCGCATAATAATAATAATAATAAACAAAAAGAGGATCCCATAGTTTTGGATTTAACACACGTTATTAAATTTGCTATCAAATACAAATTTACATTCATCAAGCATATCTACATCTAGACTCTATTTAGTAGTAAACTAAAAAGTTATTGAACCAACTCAGAATTTTTGTAGTAGGATTCGATGTGTATAAATTGAATTAAAACTACGATTAGCCCCGGCAATAACCTTTTGATTTCATTTTAGTATCATTCAGACACAATTATCTAGTCACCCAATTGACTAGTTTAAGAATCCATGTAAAAACTAAAAACACAAAATATGCCTGAAATACTCTACATCGAAAAAAAGATCAAGATTAGATGATTCAAAGAGATCCTAAATTTTAAATTGGCCTACTTTAGGCTTTTAGCATCATAACATCAAGGAGAACGGGGACTTCTGAATTCTTAAAACTAGGGAAAAGTTATAAAACTGAGCTATAATTTAATATTTTTCCTAAATAATGACCTAGTAGTATTGATAATCGATCAAGTAAACGTATTAACTTGAAATCCACTTAGGGTGGCACTTTGACCAACTCCGCACCGAAATAAAATGAAATAAAATAAAAAAAGGTAATCTCTAGTGCACATAGCACGGCAGTTACTTCGGGCACAAACCTGGTACAATCTCAAGCACATATAACACCCAACCTAAATGAAAATTCGATTGAATCGAAAGAAGAGTGCGGTTTGCCTCCCCTGTGGATAGAAACCTCGTACCAAAACTATTTTTCAACTAAGAATAAGCGATTCTCAGATTCGGGGTTGTCCATAGAAACTAAAAATGACATTTAATGCAAAATTGTTGCTCCCGGCCTCTATACATTTGTTATGTTAATCAACTTTCATGAGGAAAAGTTGAAACTCATTTCATCTTCGGCTTCTTGGACTTCTTTCCATTCTTGACACCTAAATATCTTTCAACTTCCCCTTCCTCCTCTTCTTCTCCTCCTCCCTTCCTCTTTCTCCCCGCTCCATCTTCCTTGATTCTCTACAAGATTTCAATCCATCCATTTTGTTAGGCAGAATTCAAAGCTTGAAACAGAAATTAGAGGGAAAAAACAGAAACAAAATTGCAAATACATAAAATTCTCATTTGCTTAAGTCCCTGCATTGCATTGTTTTAATAGTGCTTAAGTTGGCAGAATACATGATGCAACAGTAACATGAGCTAGTTGGCAAATCCTACCAACAAATCCAACATATTGAAAACCATAGTGCAAGGAGATATTGCTCATATCCACTCACAATCCATGACAAATATTATTATCAAATTGTATAACAAGTTACAGGATGTCAAGATAAATCAAAACTAAAGCATTTCAACCTCAACATTTTACTGTCAGTTCAAAGGCTTACCAAATGCATTACACAATGACAAGAGAAATGGATTGAAGTAATGCATGCACATTTATGACAATTGAACCAAATATGACTTACATTTAATCTCGAAACCAAGAGAAATTACAAGCGTGAAGCTAACTACAAAGATATTTTAGCCAATGAAAACCATTTGGCAAATAATTTGTTTCCGTTATATTTGACATGACCATCATCATAGACAACAAGTAAAGAGGATAACAATTCTATCTTGACATGTGATTCTCTTGGTCATCATGAGAAAATGTAACTAGCAATACATAGACAGAAGACTTGCAAGGTATTGATGGTATAACAGGAAAAAAGAAAAGACAATGGAAACCAATACCATTCTTGACATTCTTTGGCCTCTGTAACCCTCTCCAGCAATAGCAAAACCTCCTCTTTTTCAGCAGGGAAACTGGGTAACTTTTTGCCTGAAACATCTTTCTTAGTCTTCTCAGACAAATATATTGAAGAAACTTAGAAAATAAAACACACAAGTTTCTTACCAATCAGCTTTTCTATTTGTAGATACCACTCTAGTTCATATTGGTTAACAAGAGAGATGGCAACACCAGATCGTCCGGCACGAGCAGTTCTTCCAACTCGATGAATATAATCCTACAAAATAGCAGCCACTTATGAAATCAATTAAGTCGTGTCCATTTAGGTAAGAGATTGATATAAATCAAGATATAGAATATTAAAAAAAAAAAAAGGACTAATCATAAGTAGATTGAAAAAGACTAGGCCAAGGGTTCTAAGAACAAGAAAAATCCAAATATTGTGTTTGTCCAGAAAATTTATATTAATATATGTAATTAAAATATATAGATACATAATTTGAAATCCAAACCTTTGAATTAGATGGAATGTCATAATTTATAACCATATCCACTGATGGAATATCAAGCCCTCTACTTGCCACATCAGTACATATAAGAATATCACATTCTCCAGCTTTGAATTTGTTTAAGGCACCAAGTCTCTTTGACTGCAAATGGAAAATAAGAACTCGTGAAGAAAATCAAATAGTAGGAGACAAGGTTTAAATACTTGTTTCAATTAGCATAACAAGCTTGTATATATACCTGACTCATTTGGCCATTAATTGGTATGGCCCTTATACCTAGGTTCCGAAGAACTAAAGCTAGTAGACGTGTAGAACCACATGTGCGAGTGAACACCATTGTTGTGCACTTGGATTTTTCAGTGAGAATATAGACAAGGTAGCAATCCTGCGAGAATTTTTTAACAATCCATGAAAATGGCATAAAAACAAAAACTAAATCCTCCATTCAGTTTCACAAAACAGAGAGAACACACACACACACACACAAAATCACTTTTACAAGACAGGAAGAACACACCAAGAAAGAGTTAACATCAGTGATAAGAATCTCAAGTACTCAAAAATAACATGCTGATAGTAATAAGAAGAGCTTATCTTTTAGTGACCACTTACAAATAAGTATATCGACAACTAAGCAAACTAGTGGAAATAAAGATTATAACTTTTATCTTCTTGTTGTTTGATTCCGTCTATATGTATTGATCATATTAGCCAGTACACAGTCACCATATGGTCCACAGCATTCATCAATAAGATCATACAAGCCCATGACCTTGTAACAAAGATAGAAAAATGTTAATAATCCCCATTCCTCACTTAAGCTAGTAACCAAATTAAGACATTTGCAAGTGCAAGCACTTCCAAAGACAAGTTCCTTCCACCTACAGACTTGGGCCAAATGCTTCGGCTAATGGGGTTATATTAATCTCTAGAATTCTTCTTATTCCAGCAATTAAATTAATGCCAATCAAAAGAGAATTTTGTCGCACTATTTCACAATACAAGCTAAGAAAGATACTAAAAAATTGCAACTAAGAAAAGCTAGATTAAGACAAAAACAGAGTTTCCAAAAGGGAGTTCAGCAAAGTCTAAGAAGAGACCTTGTGCTTTGCAGGAACTAAGCAATATTGCTGCTTTAATGTATCCACAGTGGAATATTTAGAAGCCGCTTCAATCTGAAAAAACAAATCATTCACATAAGAAGTTGATTAGTTTAGATGGCTTATAATTTTGAAAAACTGAACTAGATTCTCAAATGCAAAAGCCAGGTTAAAGAGAAAAACACAATAGCCAATCTTTGTTCATACCTTCACTGGATTCCTCAAACATGCCCTTTGAAGCTTACTCACCTACACTCAGATGCAAAAGAAATGTCAAATCCAAAAGCTCTTAAAGTTTTTAATTCTCAACTTTTATTCAAAACACATTACTTGTTCCTATGATCTTATTTCATAACTCTCAGTTGTAATGCACCAGGTGTCCTAGCATCAATGGACAATGACATGTCATATAACACATCTTAAAGCTTCATTAAAATCGGGTTCAATGCATTACTATCAGCATCATTTCTCTTAAAACAAACCATCAAATTGTAAGAATGGTGCAAATAATTCAATGAAACAACATTCTTTATTGCAAACGAGAGTTGCAATCAAACTAATCTTAAATACTTATTCCTCTATGCTTTGCATTTATAAAATTACAGAGATATAGTGGATTCATCAACTACAGATTCCTAGAGAAGAGTACAAAATCATTCCCTTGAACTTTTTTATAAACGAAAGTAAGAGAGAAATGAAGGAAGTGTGGCTATTCTATCTAGTCATGATTGTATTGTGTCTGCATGCTTAAGTCATGGCTGTGCTAACTGTGCTTTCTACAACTTATTTACTATTAATGAAAATTTCATCTTATCCCATTAAAAAAAAAAAGTAAGCAAATATTACCTTTTTTGTCATTGTAGCAGAAAACAAGTACGTTCTTCTTTCACGAGGTATGACATTCAAAATTTCATCAATTGATTTCTCAAAGTCTTCATTGAGCAACCTATCTGCCTCATCTAGGACCTGTGTATGATAGAGATAAACATAGAGAAACTAAATTAACCAGTCTCATCTTTTAAAAATCGATATTTCAAGCTTATTGGCAATAATGCCAAGCATCATCTTGCAAAGACAGCAACTCACTATAATC
The DNA here is from genome assembly GCA_024138025.1 of Combretum micranthum. Classification (NCBI taxonomy): domain Eukaryota; kingdom Viridiplantae; phylum Streptophyta; class Magnoliopsida; order Myrtales; family Combretaceae; genus Combretum; species Combretum micranthum. Next base: position 111,308 of record JAMXBD010003321.1, read on the forward strand.
TAAATGACAGTCCAATGAACATTCATAACAAGAAATATTCACTCAAAATCTCGTCAAAAACATTCTTGAGGAGGATTTGAACGCAATATTACAAGTATTGTTTCATCACCTCAAGCCTACCACTAAAATGTCATATCATCAACACAACCAGCTTCTCACAAATCATCAAGCATGTACTCACACATAAGCCACAAAACTAATCATTAAGCTTCTCTTCAAACAAATAATCTACAACCATTACCATTTTTTTAATAAATTAAAAATTGCCAAATTCCTCAGATAATCTTTCTATGTGGAACTTCCTAGCAATTTTTTCACCATATACCACAAAGAGAGATGTTTAACTCACCAAAAAGACCTCTACAATTCTAAATATAACAAAAAATTTAAGAAATGTATGCTTTAATGTAAAAAAAACACCCACACATCAACAATTGTATAATGAACAATAACTTCTACATGCAAGGACTAAAGCAAACATCCATTGGTTTTTGCTCTTCGCCACTCCCATTGTTATTATGATATTAACACCATTAAGTGGTTTCACATCAAGCAGTTACATGGAGTTCAAGTATGCCAAATATACATAATGCATGAACTTAGTGCAATCAAAAAATGTCATACCAAGTACTTCAGCATGCGAAGAGAAAATCCTTTTGTATTGGACAAGTGATCCATCAAACGGCCAGGAGTTCCCACCTGCATAGAATAATGCATTTAAGGAAAGGATATAAAAGAAGTGATCAATTATTACCACTTTCAACATATGAAGTTCTAATCCAAAACCATATATTTCACATTTTTAATATCAATAAGATATTTCATGAAACAACAATTGTATAAAGGGGTGTAAAGTTTCTCTACTTGTCTTTTTATTAAGTACCCGTGCATTAATTAACCTATAAACAACGACGACGACAAAAAGTAAGAGGCGGAAATAACAAATGCTTTGCCTAATTACTTTATTCAAGAAATAGAGGGACAACCTTTAGCCTAAAAGCAACATTTGGTAAGATGACAAACACGCCTAAATATCTCTCTCAATTACTCATCAATTCTGTTCTCACTTACTCATTACCTTATTCCAGTGAAGTAAATACATCACCAAATGTCAACTTTCCTTTTTTGGCATATATCGAAAATATTTCCATAATAGTACCGTCTAGACCGTAATATTTGCATAGAGCTAAATACTCATTTCTGATTAGTAATCTCAAATAAAATTTTGTTATCATGTTAAAAAGTGAATAGTGAAAATATAAAAATCTCAAGCGTGGAAGCACTTACTACAATATGAGGTCGCTTTGCAAGGGAAATCGCCTGCTGCACCATATCTACTCCACCAACAAGCTAAGATAAAGAAGGAAAAAAATTGATAATATGAGCCACCAATAGGCATAAGAATTAAGAACACTTTAGACACCGCAATCATTATGGATGAGGGGAAAAATAAATTGCAAACTATAAATGCCAAAGAAGAGCTTACCACAGCACATCTAACTCCAATGATGGCTCCCAGTGCCTCAAATTGCTCAGCAATTTGAATAGCCAATTCCCTGCAATTAAAGAGAAGTCAACTTAATTATCCAACAAGAAGAAATAATCAATTCAATGATATAGGATCAACAACACAATATTGAAACTCGGGATAGAACTGTCTTACCTAGTAGGTGAGATAACGCATGCAAAGAATGCTTGTGGAGATTCAAGAAGAGATTGCAAAATAGGAAGGGCAAATGCTCCGGTCTTGCCAGAACCAGTTTGTGCAAGTCCAATCAGATCCTTTCCTGAAAGGAGAAAGGAAAACACTGTGTGTGTCAAGTAGTCAAATAATTAGGCAATAGTGAATGAAATGGCACATCAAACAATACATACCGTCTAAAGCATAAGGAATGGCCTCGACTTGAATCTTGGTAGGATTTGTCCATCCAAGCTTCTCACAAGCTTCAACCAATTCCTCCTTTATTCCCAAATCCTTAAATGTTTTAAGAACTTCTTCATGTTCCTCGCTCATTTTCAAATTTTTTGTTTAAACCTGAAAGCAACAATTCTCATTCATTATCTTCATTGTTTTTCTTATTCCTACTAGTATGAGATAAATCGCATTTCATAATTAACCAAAAATAAATAAATAAATAAAATGCCTTAACGAACACAATGATCTGATATAAATGGCTTCCTTCAATATCACAAAAACCATTACTTTATTGGAATTATCATCCATATGGGAAAAGTACAATCCAAATTGCACATAACTACCAAGAACCCTAGTTTCATGAGCATAATTGCTTAAGATAGATAACTCCCACTAATTAGAACACACTCCGGAGGGGGTGATACTACCCAATAGGACAACAGTTGAATTTAAATTTCAAACTCCCCAAAACCTATACCTTTCAATTCCCCGCACCTGGCAATGCAAAGTTTTCGACTTTTATTTTGGGTAGTAGAAATTTTTGGGGTAAAGAAAAAAAAATTATGACCCAAAAAAAAAACGCAAAACCCTATCTACTTGTATAAATTCAAAACGCTGAAAACTTATATAAAAGGGTGTCTTACTGTTTTAATGGTCACAAAAGAACAATTCACCTAGCTGAACGGAATAGGAGAAGAGCCGACTTGAATGAAACGAGCAAAGATTAATGAAAAGATGAAGGGTTGCCCTGAGTGAACTTAGAAGTTAAAGATAAAATTGAAGAGCGGCACCGCGGCAGGCAGGCAGGCAGGCAAAAGGAGGTATGTGTGTGAAGATTGAAGAAGAGGAATTATATAGGAGGGTTTAATATTACGTTAAACTTAAATCCCACGTTTGGTTATTCTTAAAACTACGTACTGCGAGTGGTTATTTAATTTTTTAATTTCATGGCTATAAACCAAAAGTTGTCACTAGGTTATACAAAAAAATCAATCGAACCGTGAACCGCATCAGATCGAATCGAATCTAATCGAGTCAAAATTTTAATTCTTTTTTAAAACTATTTGATTTGTCATTCGATTTGGTGAAGGGCAAATGATTCGCGGTTCGGTTCGGAACCCTAAACCGAACCATATGGTTCGAATCAAACCAAAACGTTTTACATATTTTTTAAAAAAATAAATATATTATTTTTAATCTTAATTGTTTCATTAAAAAATTAATTATTTTTAAAATTTATGGCTTAAGTATGTATCATTCATGAATTAGATTTATCACATTATATTTTAATTGTTATGTTGTCTGTAAATAAAATAGATTTTAGATTTTAGCATCTAGTATTCTAACTTATGAAAAAAAAATTTACCTTTGTCTTACTAATTTTATTATTTAGTTACATTTTAATTTATATAATTGATAATATGTTAGTTAGGAGCATATAAAAATTAAAATTTTATGTCTTATATTGGGATAAAATCTAGTATACTATTATAGTTCAAAATAATTAAAAAAAATAAGACTAGTCACGATTATTATTTTATAATGGATGAAATTTCTCTTTCCTATAAGTTTTACATGTTTATTTGGTAAATGATTAATTTTAAATATGATGTTTTATATTTGCATTAGTGGTAAGAAATATATAATTGAATTTTTTTTTATAGAATATATTTTTTATTTTATGAATAAAAATGGTTCGAACTGCAAAACGAACTATACTAAACAGTTTTTTATTTTGGTTCAAAAAAATTACGAAATGAACCATATGGTTAGGTTCGAATTTAAAAGAAAAACCGAATCGTAAAATATGGTGCGGTTCGGTTCGAGGTGCAAACCGAATCGAACCGTACCGTGCACACCCTAGTTATCACTACAATTTTTACGCTTGTAAATTAAAAATGAGAAATCTTATATAAGAAAAGAAAATAGGAAGACATTAGAAAAGTAATATATCACCAAAAGTGATATGTATAATATATATTTAACATCATTCTAAAGTTTTTCTTTTTTCGATAGAATCTAAGTTTATTAGCTAAAACCTGAAGAGGGATTACATACTAGCTATGTTAGCCTACTTTGCATCGTATCACATATAAACACATCTATTGGGATATCCTTTCACACATTGCAGGGTCCTGCTCATTACATACATAAATAAGTTTTTGCTTGGAGTTCTCAAACAAAATATTAGACACATCAAAAGTATTACCAAAAAAAAGAGAATTGAGACTCCTTTCAAAAAGCCTGCTAAAAGGTCATGGGCTACACTGTTAGCATCTTTAGTCATCCAGTGTATCGTCCATGTCTGGAAGATCAAATTATAAACCTACATTGTATAAGATCAATTGGAATAAAATCACAGTTAATATCATCAAACTTAATCCACCACATCACCATGGTTGAGTCAGTTTCAATCGCAAGATTAGAAAGATTTAAGTATGTTGCTATCCGCATTCACCACAAGATAGCTTTGATTTCAGCTTCAAAGGAGGATGAAGATCTTGTTATTTTAATAAAACCTTTAATTACTCTAATACTAGAATCCCGAGTGATGCCCCTTAGGCCAACCATGTTCATGTTAGATGAGAACGAGGTATTGTATTGAGCTTAAAATAATTTTGATTAAGAGGTTGCTAAAGGCATTTCTCGATATTATGGGAGAGTTTACATTTGGAGCTTTTCTAGATAGCCTATATTTCTTTAACCTAGCATTTGATAGTTTGAGACAAAACTTCATTATTTAAGTTTTTAAAGATTCAATTATTTCTCTCCAACCAGACATTCCATAAGAAAAAGCCTAACCAAGTCCGTGGAAAAATTTTCGTGCTCTCCCATTTTTCTTTTCTAGAACTTTAAAATTATACTGTAGCTAGTCCTAAAAAACCAAGTGTGTGTTAAAAAAACTTGGGTTTCTTCTAAGTTCCTGCCATTTTGATCTAGATGGTGGTCCATTTCCTGATGCTAATCGCAAAAGATGCATGCATCTGATTGCAAAGTCATACCTCTATTCAAGAGATTTTTCCTAGTGGGCAGTTCCCTATTCAAGCATCTCCAAAGGAAAAAATGGATTGTTAGGTAGACTGGAATGTGCCATATCCATTCTTTTTCATTTGTGTTAGGTCCATTTTCCTTCTTGCAGCACCTCTTATATGCCTCTTTGATGGTAAGTTGACCGTTAATTTTGCTATTGTAGCACTAAACATCCTCATTACTCCCATCCCAGTCTATAGTGCACACCCCCAGCTAAGATTCAAGACGCACATCAAGTGGATAGCCAATTAAGGTCTCATTCCATGATCCATTATCCATCCATGCTTTAGCAACATTGAGTTGTTCCATTTCTTTAGTTAAGGGACCAATGGGGACCAACAATGAACTTTCTAATGGGGCCTCCCTCCTTCCAAGTGTTAAACTAAAAGGATATTGTGCAACCATTTATGAGTCTTATCATTCCCAAATCATGGACGTCCTCTAGGGTATTGATAATCTCCTTTGTCATTTTACTGCTTCTGCCAAATCCCTATTTACCCTAAGCCTTCCTCCTTTTCAATTTGAATGATAAAGGTCGGCCTATGTTACTTTGGAAGCGTATATAGTGTTTATACATTTTTCTACATAAAGGTCATTGTAGTTTAATCTTATATAATTTTAGTAATTTATTATGAAAATGGTGAAAAATCAAATTACAGTACAAACCTTAAAACAAATGACTTGTGGGGGAAAGGAAATTTGTATTATGCTTTTACCAATCCAGACATATTCTTAACAATTGAAAAAATAATAACAAATAAATAATAAAGGCTCCTTTAGGTATCTTTTTGTTTTTATTTCGTATGCCACACATAGCAATTTAGTGGAAACATTGCAATTTTATATATCTCCACAAAGTCAAGCAAATAAAGAAAAAAAATAAAAAGATAATAGTAGGAATACACTTGAATGCCAATAAAATAAATCTTCTACTTCTACTTTTTTTCCCATTTAGATTGTATAATTTCTGTCAATAATGATACTAAAAATAATTATATTTCACTAATTAATAATTATATATTTCTCCAATTATCTATCATACAACAGCATGAAGACTATAGTCATTTCACAACAATTAAAAAGTATTTTTATTAATGTGGATTTCAAATTAGTATAAATAATTGAAAAAAGTTCAACCCTATCGTTTGCTTGAATCCAGTAAGGGCTGGATTAGTTGTAAATGGGCTCGAAATGTGGTATTATAGGACCCCCAAAATAAAGAACTCGTTAGTGGCTCACCGGGCATAGGCCCGGTGCAACCACTCTTATGCTTAAGTCAGTGTTTATCATGAAGAGCCCACAATCAATTAGGGAAAGATGATTTTATGTGACATTACCTTGACTAGTGGTGATTTAGCTACATCTATAGGGATTGACCTAGTGGTTATGTTAGTCATAGGTGATTGGTGAGTAGACGAGTGACTGGTTAGAAGGCCTGGTGGTTATGTTGGTAGTAGGCAAGTGGGGATCGTGGTGCTATAATCTCAATTATGCAGATTGATTCTGATCGAGACAGAGCATGCCAAGTGGAGGTATCTTATCCAAGCAACGCATTTAGGTTAGTAGGGAAGAAAGTCGACTAGGGCTTCATGGATTCACTCTAGTCCGACTTAGTAAAAGAATGGGCTCGGCTTAGAAAGACTCAAGGCCAAAGTTGGGCCATCAACATTTGTTACCCCCTCCCCCCCAATTTCCCTTGTGGGTAAAGGAAGTTAGTTAAAGAAGTTAACCGAGTCAAGTTGAGGGAGGTGATTGGTTTTTCGTGCATTGGTTGCCAGGTCTTAGGGTAGCCGAAGCTATTTTTCCTACTATGCCTTTTCATGTCCTTGGCAAGAAAATATAGTGCATGGTGATGCTTTATGGTTTGCGAGTGTTGGTGATTATTATTTCGTACTCTGTCAAACGGCGTCATCTTAAGTAACTTAACTTGAGCTGTCAATTCCATTAACCGAGGAATATCTAAAGGTTGAGGACAACTTTCCTTTATTCTTCGTTATCTTCTCTTTCAGAGATCTTCATAGGGTAATATCCATCAAAGGCAGTTAGTCATATCTTTCGCATTTCTTGTTTCGTCATTTACATTAATAGTTTGGTTTCTTATTTACTTTTAGCAATCACATATCAATACTTTCAGCAATGGCTGGTGAAAGTTGCAATTTGTCTCACACCATCAGTAAGGCTTCTCACGGAGAAACTCCTAGGGTTGTTTCTCCCATTACTTCAACAATGTAGATTACCCCTATTACCCTAGAAGTTTTGTAGAGTAGAGCGAGCATGTATGATCTCTCTACTGATGATTACTCTACCCCTCTTTATGATAGTGCCCAATTGTTTGCAGTGAGCGAATCCTGTGGTAGGGACTTTTATGATGCAGCGGGGGTGAATGCGGGAGACTCTCGGGATGTGTTTAGTTCCTTTTCTAACTTAGATGTTGGTGGTTGTCCTAATAATTTCCATAGTGAAGTTTCCAAAGATATTCTTCGTAAGACACGGGATCATTGCTTTACAGGAGTGCCTACTAACCATGCTATTATTCTATCAGGATCGAGCAACCGAGTAACTCTGGTATATGGGTCGAGGTTTTGTGTTTATGACAAGTGTTTAGATTTTGGTTTATGTTTCCCATTATCCAATTTCCAAGTTAACTAGGGCCCGGGCAGATTAATGCTTAACTCCTAGAAGCTAATGACTGCATTTGAGGCTTCGTGTATAAGTGGTTGTCGAAGTCCTTCGCCTCAGTTTCTTCAACATTGCTTCATGATTAAATGTCCGACCAATGAATGGGTGTAACTACAACAACAGAAAGAACTGCCTTTTTCCACCAGGTTGGATTCAAGTATAAAAGATTGGAAGGGCAAATTCATCATTATTAAAATGGAAAGGGAAGTTCTATTCATGACTCATTAGGTGAATTTGCCTATGAATCTTCCTCAATGTTCATTGCTTGCCAACAATTAGGAGACCTTGGCGAAACTCAAGTCTTTTATGGAATGGTGTCGGTTAGTCGATGTTGGTCTTCTTGGTGCTAAGGAGGTTAAGAGGTTTTATGTAGAGCAGGGGCTTTGTTTTATTCGACAAATGCTCTTCAAAGAGAGAGAAAAGGATGCTCGAGGTATGATTCAAGCAGGATTTCTGAGCACTTGGGGTTGTGTTTTTACTAGAGTGTTGTTTGGTGAAACAATAGCCGAGTTTGCTTGTCAGCACATTTCTCCGTTTGGTTTTTTATCCTTTTTCATTTTTTGCAAGTGATGCTAGCAATGGAAGAGTGGTGTGGACTTTTCAATCGCAAACACACAAATTAAAATTTAAACTCTATTCTTATTGTGCAACTAATCCTAAGCAAGCATACCTATCAGTTGTAGTACCAGTGTAAGCATAGGAGTCATTCCACCAAGACCTATAACTACTAGTACTCACCTTGATTCTACTATTTAGCTCATCTAATTTGAGAGATAGAAATAAAAAATAATAACTACTTAATCAACTAACCCTAGAACAAGTGATGCCACGCTTTCGAAAATATATATCAATTTTAAAACATACCCCTAACCTTGATTTACCACTAATCCTATTTTCAATTCCTTATAAAATATTTATTAATGAGTTGTTTAAGTTCTTAAACTATAGGAATCCCTAGTTTCATCAATCTCTCTCTCCAGATGATTGAATTCTAACCTTATATGTCTAATGAAAATGTCTTTCGTCATCAGATGCATATAAAATTATATTGGAGTTCATGATTCCTTAGAAAGAACAAGTTTTTATGCAGAAAATTCATGCAATCTATGTCTAGATCCACATTTAAACCTCTATATTCATATAGATCTATTCTATTAGATGGAATCTCTTTCCACCTAAAAGAAATCAAACATGCAATCAATTATGGCCACAAATTAATCACAAGAACAATAAAAGAATATATGAATAAACTCAAGAAGCATAAACTTCCATTAACAAAATAATCAAATCTCTACATTAGAATTAAGGTTCCTCAAGACCTAAGGTATAATGATCAATTTTTCCATATAGATATGATTACAATGACAAAACAAGGAGAAATAGATAGAAATCATAATTAAAACCCTTGAAGATGAAGTCTTGTGATCTCCAATAAGTTATAGCATATCTCCACTTGAATGCACACACCTATTTTTCTCTCTAGGGTTCGTAAAAAGGATCAAGAATGTGTAAATGACAAGTTAAGGGTGATATTTATAAGAAAGGAGACATTTAACTCATACACGACCATCTTACACGATCATGCACGAGGCCATGTAGGATGAAAACTCATGAAGACGCACGAACAAAAGTTTGCACAACCATGAACACGGCTTATGCAGACAAGTCATGTACTTTAAAAATGCTTGCTAGTCACTCTTCGCCCTCTACACTAGTATTCTGCACAACTTATGTAGAAATATCATGCATGTTATTATGATTTTTATGCAAAATTCAAAATTAACATTTATTAGATATTATTTACAATGGTATTTATTTAATTATTTTTTAAAATTGGTATTTATGTAAATAAATTTATAATGTGTTGATAAACAAGCAAATATCTATATTTTTAATTATAATGTTAAATAATTGAAAAAAATTTATAAATTAAATTATTTACTTTTGACTTATGTTTATGTTTCAATAAAAAGTCCAAATAGAGTAATTCATTCTTAAAGGAAAAAAAAACTATATTCTTAAAAATTCTTGAAATATTTTATTCTTAAAAAAGGCTTTTGTTTTCTAACTCTCATCTCTTAATTCCATCTCCACCATAAATTTAATAAGATAAAAAAGACATAAATCTAGATCCCTTAATTCCATCTTTACCATAATTTTAATAGGAAAAAAGACACATATTATATTTATAATTTTATTTTAAAAAATGCATCATCTTTTGGTGTTTTACACATATCTATTGTAATATATTATTGAGAACATTTTGCTTCTTCTACCTTTTCCTTATTACATTTTCATACTATATCTTTTTAGCATTATTTTTTCTTGCATTGTTACAAATCATAAAAATTACCATTTTCGTGCCGATACCTTTTTCGGTTTTGTAAATCTTGTTATTACCATTTTATATTAGAGTGTTTTAATGATAATATTGTATATTGCCATGTTTCATGAAACATTTCTTTTTTATTTTTGAATAAAAATACTAAATTCCATTATATTAAAATAAGTGTAAAATATTTTAATACATAGAGTACAAATCAGCAGTGAACCATTGAAGAAACGGTTTAAAGACCCGATATGTATATAATTAAAACTTCACATGCCAAGTCCTTAACCACATATAATATATGGAGATATAATACGTAAGGTTGTCCGAAAATGAAAGATTTTATGGAAATTGATTGCCCAATTTGTTGAAATACAAAAATATAAACACATATGATAGTACCAATAAACATTGTACTTTAAAGGTTACAAAACCAAACTTGAAATATACATGCTAGAAAACTTAGGTGCTTAATATTACAAAGCATAGGCTTGGAGATAGCCTTAGTCTATACTATTGTATTAAACAAAACAAAGTCTCACTTTTGTCTTTCCAAGAAAACCAAATGGAATAGTCCATCATCGTAATTGTCTCACTCATCTAGAAATGCTTCCCTATCAGTTCCATAACTTATATCATCATAATATTTATCATCATTGATAACTATAAAGGAAAAAGTGAGCCAAGGGCCTAGTACACAGCAACACAAACAAATACCAGATGACACACAATCCTAACTAACGCAATGTAAGAAACAATAGAATTATTTATATTTGTTTAAGTAAAACATTTCAATACCTGAGTATTCAAACTGCGATTTCAATCTTTGGGAATCTGGGGGTCCTGAGTAACAGCAGCTCCTAGGAGGTTAATATAAGCAATTCAAATACTTATATCTCTTACATAACTTTACAAAATAATCTCATCTAGGATTCACAGTTGTTATTCAACTTTACTAAACTTAATTCATAATATCACCTAGCTCAACCGATCTCATAAACGTGAACTAAATCATATTATTTCCTTTTAAGAGTAAGCAAATGTTACGTAGATATCGTTCCTCCTATCGATTACCTGTTGAGCCACTTATGAAAGTCATTGCATCATGACAGAGGTGACCTAAGCGCCTAGTCTATCAAACCTCGGTAACAGGGTTGCCACTCCTCAGACTGGATTCAATGGCACATGCACAAACAATTCAAACAAGTTTTAAGCCAATCTTTAATTAAATTTAATTTGATAGTGTCTAACCTAGCACTCAACAAACAAGTTACTTCATATCTGAATAATCTGATTTATCAGATAAAAGACATGTATTCAAACCTAACTAGGTATGGGAATCTGTCAAAGAAAATCATTCCATATAAAACACGTTAATCCACAATGAAATATTAAGTTATTAGATATTCATTAAACTTAAATAAGATTCAAATCATCATACAACGTCTTACCTATACAAGTACAAATATACATATCATATTTCATTAATTATCTATCTATTATTATTATTTCTTTATTTTATATATATATAAATAGTATCAGAAGGTCTATCACCCCGTGAAAAAAGTCATGATGTATATCACGAGCAATATCACAGTTGTAATCTTGAGCCGTGGTGTATCTTAATGCCTTGTCACACCGGTATTAGGAGATCATGCCCTTATAGCGGCCGTGATAAAGAGTATGCCTGTAATAGCTTCATTTAAATTTTCTTCCAAAAATCATCCGATGAAATAACAGCCTTTGTAATGGTCATAATCTAGGTCGTACCCTTTGAAAAGAGAGATCAAAGGCTTAGCAACGGTTGTAATCAAGCTTTAAAAATCACACTGAAGAGATAACGATCCTCGTAACGGCCAAGTTTTAAAAAAACAAACAAAGAAGATCACGGGCCTCACAATGGCCACAACCATTAAGAAAGCATGCTTTCAATGAGATAACGACCTCGAACACGCCTGTTATGAACAAGGTATTGGTCCTTTGATACTTGTTTCAAAATTTTCTAAGTTCTATATCTTTTAACTCCTTAATAAGACCTTACTTTTTTATGAAAACATGTCAAAACTAACCTATAATCACCATCTTAAACACCATCAAGATTACTTGCACTCACCTATCCATTCCACATGTATATGTTCAATAATCCTAATCTAAAACACAAATCTATTATTCATGCTTGTAGAACCCTATTATCACTCTAATCATTTAAGTTCTACTCATTTATCATTATCAACATTAATACACACATCAATTTATCATAAACTCAAAATTCATTTCTTCAAACACCTAAGGTACATGTGCCTATTTGCATATCTATTCAAATTTACATGTTATCAAACCATCAACTTGTCTAAAACACCAAAATTTTACTCCTATTCAACATTTAACATCAACTAGAAACTATAATTAAATATAATTTGCAAGAAATCAACTTTATTTACTTTATGGCTACTAGAACAACCAAGCTTTCTTTCCACTTTCTTGGTTTAAATCTTACTTCTACTTGTTCCTTGGATTGGTTCCTTGCTTAAACAAATTGTGGGGCAAGATTTAGAAAAGATTGTTTGGTAAAATTTGAATTGGTTTGTTTTTTTGAAAGATGATGAAAGTGGAGAGAGAGAGATGATAGTTTGGGTTTGTTTTGGATATGCTATTTTATTTCTTTTTTACTTTTGAGGCAACTTAGAAGCCTTTAAAAGATGATTAAAGATGGGCTTTGGGCTATGTGTGTGGGGGCTTAGGTTTGATGATTAGAAAAATAGGCTTGAGCTTTCCTAAAAAAAAATTTGCAGCCAAGAAGGTCCTCTAATTTATCACCGATAATACACATCATACTATTTTAATGCAATACAATTCCATATATTTCACAATAATTACCTAATTACACCAACACACTTTCAATTAAATTTTACATATTTTCAATATTAATAATTATTATATCATCTAATCAAATTATCATAACCTAAATATAACAATTTAAATCATAAATCAACAATTAAACATATATTTAAATAAATTAATTTAGTAGGTTTAATTTAGGTTATTTCAAATGGGCAGCTGTAGACACCCAATTTTTGCTCAAGTTTAGGGCTCTAATTTATAATAAAAATTAGTGTTACATCAAGCTCATAAAATAAGTATATAATAATAGAAAATAAAAAATATAAAAAAGATAAGAAAAGTAATTAAAAAGAAGAAAAAATATAGGAAGAAAATAAGAATTTTTGAATAAAAATAATAATAATATTATATGTATATAATAAATAAATAAATAAATAAATAAATGAATAAAAATAATTAATTATTTGAGCTTGATATAATATATTAAACAAATTTTCAAAAATTATTTTGTGAATGAGCCTTAAAATCAAAATTTGTCAAACCTAAACAGGCACAGGCCAATGGCTTATTGGTTAAGATCACTGACCCAGACCCTAGCCCAAGCCATAGGTCATGGGTTCGAACCAGCTAGGATGCAAAATTTTGGACTTTCTTCCTCTTTGTTTTTTGCTCAAATCAGCCCAAACCACTCACTTTGGATCACGATTTAAGTGTGTAATTATTGTTTTTTTTTTTCAAAATTGATTATGTGAATTGATAGTCGGCATGGAATAGATTGTAATTGCATTGAATGTTGAATAAAATCAAGTCTCGAAGAGTCTCAATTTGTCAGTTGAAATTTGGAAAAATTTGCGAAAGTTATGGAAGCTTAAAGGATCATCAATGGTGGCCAACCAAATTCGATGAATTTGGACAATTAATTTGATCCTATACAGAGATAGGATCGACTATTCAAGTATTCATTCATAAATTTCATCGGTTACAACGAATCAACTTTCAATTTTCCGTTTCAATTTTTGCGAAAGAATCGGGATCTCATTAAAGGAAAGTTGTAACTGAAATCAAACTATAGATCTATAAATAGGGGGTGATCCATGAGCAAAAAGCACACATCAATTTCAACAAACACAATCAGAATGAAGGAATTCGAAAATTTCGAAGCTTAGGGTTCTTAAGAAGAAAATTCCAAATTCGAGAGTTTTTGATCATTTTTTATCCAATTAGAAGTGACAAATAGGTTTGGGGAGTTGTTTAAAGTGATCAAGTATACTTAGATTTGTTCAAATTGTTCGAATTGAATTCTGAAAATTTTTTTCTAAATTTCCGATCGAGGCCGCCGATACCCACAGGCCGCGAACTGCCGCTTCTGGTGGTTCTGGGTGAGAACTACCACCACCAACGGACGCGCCACCACCATAGAAGTCGGGCCGACAAGCTGTGGAGGACAACAACCACCAGGGGGGCCGCCGACGAAACGCTCGAAAAGTTGCGTGATCGTCTTCCTCGCCCGACGGATATCCGAGTCCGACCCGAAAATCCGAATCCCAACCCGGCCGGACGTCGGTCAACGGTCGTCGGTCGTTGGTCATCGGTCAACGGTCAGCCCAGATCAAACGGTCCAGATTCGATCAAACAGATCAACGGTCCAGATTCGATCAAGCAGATCAACGGTCCAGATTCGATCAAGTAGATCAACGGTCCAGATCGATCAAGCAGATCAACGGTCCAGATTCAATTATCCAAATCCAACGGTCCATATTTGATCAAGGTGATCAACGCCCCAGATTGAGTCAACGAGATCAGACGGCTAGGATTGGTCTTCAGATCAGACGATCCAAATCGCATCCGCTCCATCCAACGGTCCAGGTCAGTCCGCATTATTTTATTATATAATTAATTTCGGAAAATAGGAAAAAAATTCAGAAAAATTTAGAAAAATCAAAATAATTATTTTTCATATAAATTTATTTTTTTTTTATATTTTTTGAATATTTTTAATATGTATTTATACATAAATTGCTTTTAGAAATGTGTATTTGATGTATAAAAATAATTTTAATGTATTGTAAAATATTTTGAATATGTTGTGAATTTATGTGATTATTAAAAAAAAAATAATATAATAAATAAAAATGACAAAATTGGATTTTCCAAAACCAAATTTTTTAATAAAAAATGATTTTTGGACTTAGAAAAATATGTTTTCATAAAATAGAAAATCAATTAATTAGATCATAGGATCATCAAAAATGGTTTTCACAAAAATTTTAAAATTTAATGAATTTAAAGTGAGAATAGTTCAAAAATATAAAATTGATCAACAAACTAAGTTCTTTTTTAAAAGAACTACGTTTTGTCTGATCTCGATTAGCGAGTACGTAGGCACCTATGGGGCGACATTAAAAAATGAAAAAAATGTTTTTGTTTTTTTTTTAATAATATTGTGAATAAATATTTTGTAAATATAAGATGTTTTGTTGATATTCATATTCTAAAAAAAATAGAAAAATATGACTTATAAATATTTGTTTTGTTTTGTTTGAATTTTTTGAGCATATAAAGGATAAATTATAAGTTTAAAATTCCAAAAGTGGTAACCATTTGGTTTTAATAGGTTATCCCCCGAATCCATGATATTGGTTTAAAAAGTTTGGTTTTTAAATCAAATTTTCGCAGACTAGTAGCTAAGTTAGGATCAACCGGCCCATTGATCCTAGCTTTTTATTTTTTTTTCCCGATTTATATGGGTGGCGACTCTAAAAAGTTTCAAAAATTAAAATTTCTCTTAACCCCTAGTCGAGGATTCATGTTAAATGGGTTCGG